>BMAO01033830.1:0-15835 GCA_019973975.1 Trichonephila clavata | reverse complement strand
TTAGTCAGAATGTATTTTTTTTTTTTTGCTCCTTTCAGTAAATAATGATTATTTTTTTAAATCTTTTATTTCGACTTTTTCATATGCTCGCGCCCCCCTGATAGTAATAATTACGCCCCTCTAGGGGGCCGTTCCCCACAGTTTGAGAAACGCTGTTATATGGAATGAGTTCTAAATTTGAGTTCGGCGTTTTGACATAAAGCAAAATATCAACGTAAAAGATATTTTAATTCACATCATATTTACTTTTGCGTACACAAAGCTGGGTTTGGGAGTTCAAAACCCCCTCCCTTAGACCAACAGATTTTAATTCTTGCATGAAGAATGTAACCCTTCCATGAAAGTAGCCTGTATACGCCAATGCACATGTATACACCATTAACTCTTAAATATTCAATGTATGATTGATAGAAATTCATTGGTATGTGGCACTCTCGAGGATAGTATTATTTTGAAGATAACTTTAAAAAAAATGAGTACAAACATACATTTTAAAAACTAAAGTTTCACTACAGCAAAATTTGATTTCGGTAAAAAGTCACATGTTTCTTCTTTTCATGAGCGCCAAAAGAATATCAGTTGAAACTTTTTTTAGCTTTCAAGATATTAATGCAAAAAAAAAAAAAAAGAGAGAAAATGCCCCTTTTTTTCGAAAATAATATCATACTTAAAGCAGATTTCTTGGTATCCTTCATATGAAATCTATTATGGTACAAAAAGATTCTTGCTTTGACGGATATTGAATAAAAAAATTTATTTAAAAAAAAAAAATAGAAAATGTGTTGCCAAAGGAGAGAGAGCGACTGACCCAAAGGGCTAGTGTAGTAGGTCTTTGAACCAAACCTATTACAGTCATCTTTCAAACAAGAATGAGTGATCGACGTTGTTATGGTTACAGTACCTCACAACAGTGATTATAGATAGCGAATGGAAGAAGTGATAATATTATATAAATATAAGCTGTCTATGATTTCAAATATCCTGCTGTTTGTAAAAAGTCGTACGGGTTTTGAATAGTAAATACGTTCGAGGCGTTTCTTTGCATTTTGTGTGTGGGTGTGTGATAGTTGCATATAAATAAGTTAAAATACTTTATAAGAGTAAAATGTTGTTTTGAGGAAATTGATTGATGTGTAAAAGCTTAATATAATATATGAAATTTTTTAATTTAATGAAGGTGCGAAAAAACTCTCTTTAAAAATTAAGACCCCTTCTATTGGCTCTTATGAATTCACGTAAAACCTGTGATAGTTTTATTTTTCTTCTCAACCCTAAACTAGTGCTTCTATTTAAATGCAGTAAAGTAAATTCAAATGAGCAAGAAATAACTAAGGTTTCAGTGAAATTTTACATTTTTCTCCGATATTTTTTTTAAAAAAATTTCTAAATATTTTTGAATATAGAGTGAAAAGTGTTTAACATAAAACAGAGAGGACTGAAATATTTTTTCGTGTTAAAAGAATTCAGTGCTTAGTGTTAAAAGATATTGCAAAAAATATCATACATTCAACAAAATTAAGTTTGTTTGGGTACATTTTATTTTCAAAGATACGCATATATGCATGTATTTAATGAAGATCAATGAAACAAAAGTATTCACAATTAAATTTAATACAAAATTTTTAAAGACTGTGAAAAACAAAATATATTTATTGAATTTTTGGAAAATAATCTGATATTTTTTCTTTGCAATACCTTTTTTTTTCAATCCCTACTTTAGTTCACACTCTCTCTATATTTATCTTGTTCAAATTCTCAATCGTTAATAAAATGCATTTTAAAGCACTCAATTGAGCTGAAATTTTGCATACACGCTTATTTTAGATGACAATACAGTAATTTAATTACAGTTAATAAAAATGAATTGATTAAAACTAATTATTCAAATAATTACAAATACATTTACGTTGGCATCATTTTGGCGACTTAGCGATCATTTTGGTGACTTATGTCAAAACTTGAATAGGTTTTTTTCTCACATTTTAAAGTGCTCATTTGAGCTGAAATTTTCTATATACTATTGTTTTAGATAACAATACGATAATTTTAATTATAATTAATTAAAATTATTGATTGAAATTAATTATTTAAAGAATTACAGATACAGCCACGTTGGCTTCATTTTTAGCGACTTGTGGGTCAAAACTTTAAAACATTTTTTTTCTCGCGTTACAAAGCTGAACAGTTGAACTGAAATTTTATATACACGATTGTTTTACATGACAGTGCGATACTTTAATGATAACTAATAAAAATTAATTGCCACTTAATGTTGTGATTCTGTCATATCTATATACATATTTATATTAATTGTAACAAGTAACTAAAATAATTTTTTTTTTTTTTTTTGGTGATCTAAGAAGAAATTGACTTAAATTTTTTTTTTATATACTTGTTTAGTATTAACTTATCAACAAATTCTTCGATATCATCCATTTCGTTATTCATTTCACCATTCGAATTCGAGAATATGCGTCTGAATAACTGCGCATACTTTTCATGATGTATATAGGACCAGGAGCTGCATTATTCACTTCATTTTCATCACCGGAATCTGCATCAATGATATTTTTTGAGCTTTGAACAAACTTCAAAATATCTTTGTCATAGTTGGGGCTGAACACACATTATCATCATCTATTGCACCAAAATCTTCCAATGATGAACCTGCGTAGCTAGTGTTTTCTGTATTTTGTTCATTAGCATAAGAGAATTCTTTTCGTGTTAAGAGAAAAAAATGCATGAAAACACATAGTAATTTCTCGGGACCATTGTATTTTTTCGTGTAAGTCGATGTTTCGTTTTAAGTCTTTTTCGCGTTAAACGTATTTCATTGTACACCTAAAAGTGGAATCAATCATTAAAATAGCCATAAAATAGTTCAAAAATCGTAAAAAAGGGAATTCGAATGAGTTAGTGTATATTAAAACGTCGCGTTATTAGGCGATCCAAGCGCTATTGATAATGAACCTCGTAATTTTAAACCGTGTTCAAGTGACGAGGACGATATCTAGTTGACATTTCCTTCTCCGAACTTCCACACACACCAAAATAGAATTTGAGAGAAATTTTTTTGTTTATCTTTTGCTGATTAGAATGTATTTTATTGCATTCAAATCGAGTAACTTATCTGGGCTTAAGGTATCCAACAATTTGCGATAAATTTTTTTTAAAAAATGGAGATATGGGGATTTTTTTTGTTGTTTTTAGATTTGTTTAGTACATTTTAAGAAAAATATTCTAAAAGTAAGAATAGAAAAAGAAATTATTATTACTAAAACGGGAAAAAATGGGTAAAAATTAACAAAAAATAACATAAACGGAGCCCATTCTGTACCAAAAGTTTATGAACAAATTTTCAATTTTTTAATTCTGATGTGTTGCTATGTTATTCATTTTTAAAATGACCCTCAGGATAAAAGATATTTTAATTTTTACAAAACTAGAGTACTTTATCTTAGTTATTATATTAAATTGCTTAAAAAAACAATGATTATATTAAAATAAGGGACTGTAAAATTTGTAATAAAACAGCGATTGATAAATATGAAGGTTAAAACACTTACTATTATACAGAACATGCACAAAAAATTTCAGCTAATTATTTTCAGAACTTTTTTAGCAATTGCTGGCTGCTTTAGCATTAAAAAAAACAAAAACATTTCTAGTAAAACGCGTTTTCAAGTACGGCATCTTTTTTTAAGAGTAATGGCATCTGCTTTTACTAAAACCCTTGTAGTTTTTGTTCTAGTGAACGGAAAATAATAAACATGGTATTTTTATAAAGCTAATAAGCTGGCATATAAAATAAAATCATAAAAGGAATTTGTCAATTTTTGGCAAAATTCACAATTTTAGAGTAGTCGGATACCTTAAGGAGAAAAATATAAATTCAATACGATTAACATGTGACTCTAATGAATGGAAATCCCTCACAATTTGACATATCTATTTTATACGCTCTAAACTCTTTATTCACATTGTTCATTAATTATTTCGGTGGTAAACATATGAATCGGTATATCTGCTTAACTGTTAATGCTATGTACAACAATCAAACATTGCAATGAGATATATAGAAAATTTTAAACAGTAGAAATATGTTACTTTTGTGTTATATATATTATTTCTTCAACTTTTCCTGAAGAACAATCACTTTTTAAATGTTCAACAAGATCATCAATTATAATTCACATTGTCGGAGCCTGAAGGTCGTGGATGTGGGAGGGTTCGAGGAAGTAGCAGACATGATCAATGAATAGCTAATTTTATTTAATCTTTACCACTTTATAAAAAACACTTTCGTAACTTAACTCTGGGAGCAATATCAAACCCCAACCCGTAATCGGATAACTAAATTATCTTCTTATCTGGAGTAGAAGCTCCTTGTATGATCCTTCTTGAAGCCCGATTGTACTCATATAGTCAGCTCCAAGTTTGGTTACTTCCTGGCAGAGTCTCCATCGCCTTTTTATTTTAAGATCGCAAACACCTCTCGCTGTTTGTTAACACTTAGACTTCAGCTTAACAATCAACGCTTAACCATTAATTCACACACTCAACGACAGGCACTTAAATAGCAGTTACATTTGCATAAAATCAAGTCTACGGAAAGCAGTTTTTAAATTAAAATTACAGTTAAAGAATATTTTACCCAAGAGGGTTTATAGAAGACCCGAATAGAACCCGTAACAACATTATTGACAGCAATACTTTTATATTTTCTAATATTTGTCTTTATTTTTTGTTAAATTTTAAAACGCTTTTTTTTGGTGATTTGTGGTTGCATATATAGTTGTATATGTGGTTGTAATATTTTTATATAAGATTCTGATACATTAAGTTAAAAATATTTTTCAATTCGAAATATAAAAAATTTGCAAATTCAAACCATGTTGAAATAAATTTTAATAAATATAAATTGACTTTGAAAAATGGGTGTTGCATGAAAGTTCTTGCATTTGTGTCTTAAAGGTCTTCCAAAATAAATACAAATTAATAAGATTAAAAATAAGATAGTTGGCAAGATTTCTGAAGATTCAGTACTTTTCTATCAGATTTGCTCAGTGTTAGCCAAAGAAGCATTGTGCAACACGAGTCGGAATTAAGTCATTGTTAAATGTACTTACAATGAAATTAAAAAACAATTTTGCCGTTGAAATTTAACTGCAATTTTTGTGTAATGCAATAACAATCATGTGGACCGCCATGTGAATTTTCTCTAATGCATAAATTTAACTCAATTTTTTTTTTTTTTTTTTTTTTGCGTGCTATTTTCAACTTAAAAATATAACAAAAATACGGGGATATTTTAAAGTTATCATTATTAGTAAAATAATCGGAATAGGAACTAGATATTTATATCTTGTTCCTAAGACTTCTCTAGACAGTCAACATCCAGAGTTAAGTATTTCTCCCAATGTTTCCTTAACTTTCGAATGCCTCTTGCGATACCTTCACTCGAGTTGGTTGAAGAGGAGATATTGGTAATCTTTGAGGTTCCCGAACGCAATAGAGATTGAGAAGCCATTAATCAGACTCCAAATTTTATTAATTAACTCACTTTTGTTAATTTAAGTGTTAAAAGTGAGAACGCGGCTATGCCGACAAGAATAAAGGATAGTAAAAAATGATTTTACTTATTTGAATAATATATATATATATATATTTTGTGTGTGTGTTTGTGTTTTTGTGTGTGTTGTTGTGTGTGTGTTGTTGTGTGTGTGTGTAATACGAGATATTCGTTGAATGGTTCTTTAAACTGACATTGAAGAACATTTTGATTAATTAATCTGTTTATTATACATCTTGAAAAATTTAATAAACAAGACGACACATAACACGAACACAAAAAAAAAAAAAAAAAAAAGAAAAAAAAAAGAACGAAAAGGCACAACGTGTGCACGATTACTGCTGAGGTGTACGATCTTTTATAGGATGATGGATGCAAATGCGCGCGAGCAAAATAATAAGAAGCTGCACAATTAGATAAGATCGAAGAATAGAAATATTTAAGGGTACAGTTAAAAAGTTAGAAGAAGTCATAATATATATATATATATATATATCCAATGGGCTGCAGACAATCTCTGAAACTCACCAAAGAGAAATCCTCCAATATCTTCTAATAAAAATTATAATTCTGGACTCTAATTCAGGAAAAGCGACTATAATTCAGGAAGTCTCTGGTGTGGCATGCTGAAACATGGAGGGGAATGTGTTCTTGTTTCAATTAAATTCTTGGGATTAGGCTCCTCATTTTCCCCCTTCACTCCCAGGGTGTTCTCCCTCAAAATTGGGGTGGAATAGAGCCAAATCGTACTGTCACCTGCATGGTGCTCAAAGCTACGGCTAACGACAGGCGTACAATATAGCCCGATGCCATGATGAATTTCGTGGGCCTCGATCTGACTACGTCAGACAGGTGGCATTAACAACAACAACAACAAACTATTATACTTCCGTCGAACAAAAAGTGTCGAATTTTCTCTCATACCAACAAATTTGCCGTCAATGTTGAATTTCCTGAAATTGAATCCCAAGAATCAAGTTGGAACAGTGAAGCATGAAGGTGGAGGCATTCTTGCATCGGCGGGTAAATCAGCTTCAGGGTTAGGTAGTTTGGTATTTTTTGATGCTATGTGAATCATGAGCTCTGTTTAAATATTTTCAAGGACAATTTGAAATTATCCGCCCAAAATTTGGATATTGTAGGTGATTTCATTTTTTACAAGATAATGACACCAAGCGCACTGCTCTTAATATACGCCACTGGTGTTTCGTATAATTTTGAAAAAGCCTCCTAAATCACCTGATTTAAGCCTAGTAGAACATATTTCGTGAGAATTTGATTTAAAAAAAAGAAAATAGGGCATATAAAAGACAAAATGTGAAGTAAAAACAATAATCACAGAAGAATTGAGAAACATTGATGCAGAAATTACAAAAAACAGAGGAAATCTATACCAAGACGTTTAAAAGTTATTACTCAAATATATCCTACTTATTAAATTACGGAAAAAATACAATATTAAAAACTATGTTGGATTTTTTTGAAGTGTACGAAGACTTTTGTGGTACACAAGATATATTTATATTAAAACTAAGCAAAGAGTAGCATATATTTAGTTTTATTATTTATTTTATTCATGTAAAACTGCTTAACATAAACAATAGATTTTTTTCTTTACAAAAATAAAAGGTTTGTATAATAGTATTAATTCATTATGGACATTGCATAATGTGTTATAAATACATTTATAACTTGATTCAAATATATTTAAAATGTATGACTTTTTGCAATTTAAAAATACTTCCTTATTTTTTTTTTTTTTTTTACAAGCACTATTTGAATTTTTTTTTTTTTTTTTTTGTCTTTTCATAAAAGTTTTTAAAAGCTGTATATTATTATATTGAAATTTATGAAATTTTATAGAAAAATTTAATGCAATTCTCATATACAGCTATGCATAAAAGCATTGTAAAACATGTAAGACATTCTATGTAAAAATAGGAAAAATTATCAAATGTCATAGTTTTTACCATTCTTTAAAAATTAAACTAGTTTTGAACATACAAGTTCTATGAAATCTGTGTACTTTGAAATGAAGAATGCAAGGAAATTTTGCAATAATGAAACTATTCTCTTCATCTTACCAAGTTGAAACAAATAAAAAAGTTTAAGTTAGGTTTTGTTTCGATTTCATCAACTTTTTTCTCTTCTTCTTTACTACATGTTAGAAAAATTTAATAATTCAGCAACTTATTAATCAAAATATTTTTGTTACATATTGTGAAATCATAATTTCATGTTCTTGAAATGAAAATCTTTTGATTTTTTAAAATAGAGTCATATGGCTTAAGTCCTTTGATGTGCGTTTTATCAATTTTACTTGAAAAATCTGCGCACAAATTTTGTGTTTATTTGCTTTCAATATGATATTTTTATTAGCACAATGTAAATAATCGTGTATCAGTATTTAAATCTTTAATAATTGAACCATAAAACTGTTTTTAATTAGTATTAACAGTATTTAGATTCTTTACGTGGCCTAATATGTCCTATTTCTATTGTGTTTTTTATGCCACTTGACCTTGACTGTGTCAGATCCAGGTTCACGAAATTTAACATAGTAAGGGGCAAGATATACGCATGTCTTTAACCGTAGTCTTGAGCACCATGCAGGTGACATTACGATTTAGCTCGGCTTCACCCCAATTTTGAGGGAGAACACCCTGGGGTGGTAGGGGTTTCCCACCGCCTTCCACCAACCTCAAAAGAGGACTTGCGGCTTGACAGCAACAAAACATGCATTTCAGAACCTGTATAAAAAGTTTCAAACGCATACCACAATGATCAAAAAAGCCTTAAGGTTTTGAATAACTGTAGATGTACAAAAATTCAACATGGAGAAATATGAGTTTGAAGTTATCATTCCATGAATACCATGATATATTATTCATCCAATAGTCTGAAACTTTTATGTAATGTTAATTAGTTTATTTAACACTGCTTACAATAAAAACAATGCACAAATGTAGAACAATTAAACAGTATACTGCCATAATAAATATATAGAAGAAAACGAATGAAAGATCCTTATTTCATAAAACTTTATCTTAATAATTATAAAAAAAATAAATACATACATTTCAGAGCTAATTCCATGCTCAGAGCTCATGCATGTACAAAAGATGTTTGTGCCTTTATTTTTTATTTCTATGATTTTAAAAGCCTTCGCATATTAAATATTGTACACGAATGAAAGCAAAATAAAATAACAATTTATAGGTAAAATATATCAAAATATAAGAACTGCATATGTGCCTCTGTGAAAATAAATGTCGTAAAATATTTTAATAATAAAAGTGTTGAATTTCACACACATGGGATATATACATATCACAAAAACAAAATATATAAAAATGAGAGAGTTTTTTTATTCTTGCGAATTAGAATTTTAATTATCTGAGTTATCAAAATGAGATTTAGTGTTTGTGCTTTGGGAGAATCTGTTATGAAGTTTTAATTTCATTCATAATAATATCATAAAAAGCACGCACAACTTTTAAATCTTGACCAAATCCATTTGCTCTTCAATAAACATTACACTAACTAGAATTATTGCATGAATTGCACAATTCTTTCTTGAAATGATTTGTTACTGCATATATAATGTCAGTCTCACTTACGCGCGGTAGAAAAATAATTAATTCATTTTTTATCAGATTCTTTTCTAGCAGATAATCTGAAATGTGGGCGTGGTAGTTGCTGTCCAGCATCAAATATTGCTCTAGAACTTGATAAAAAATGCAGGTAAAGATTTGAAATTTTGCAGGCATGTTTATAAAGATTTGAGGTATCAAATAAGCCAATAAAATTGTTTTCGACAGTTTAATGATTTTTAGGGTACCATATCGCCTTAAAATTAATAGATTGATAAATAAAATTACTTTGCGAATTCAAATATTGCAATGAAGGATTGGTGGATTCTTCAAAGTGGAATTGGAAACTTTCAGACTAAAGAGTTATAAGATTTGCAATAAGGGTTGTTGATACCATGTGTAGAAGCTTTGTTTATTTTGCAATAATGCTTTCTTTAACCTTCATTTCATTGTCCTTCATTTGAAAAATCTTCCGACAGTCGCGTGGCTTCTAAATCTGATTTCACCAACAAACGAAACGTAGAAACAAACACTGTATGTTGCTCCAATCTTTCAGCTATAATTATTCACAATAAAGAAAAAGTTTTACAACTTTCTAATATAGCGAGACATAAAGAAAGTAACACTAAATAACAAAGCCTCCACACAAAAGATCCCTTGAATTGAAAAAAGTACACAAGAGCCAAATTCTTCAAATAAGAGTCACGTCCGAGAATAATGACGCCCAGCTAAACTTCGGAGAAACAAAGACACCATCTTCTACAGTGAAATTAAAAACAGAAAAAAAAAATAATAAATAAGAAACAACTCTCGGAGAGAGCTTCGAACGTTCCACCTCAGAATGTCTTCACGGTCGCAGTTAGGGAATCGAATGAGCCAAACAAAGAGTAGTCTGGAAGCACCTCAAAAAGTTGTTGCCAAACCGGCTTTCTTAAAAACCTGAGCCTTTTTTATGTAATACCGTGAGATTGAGTAGGCAATCCCACCCATGCAGATGATTACACCACGTGTTCGAACTGTCAAGTGTCTGTTGTCAAGCCAACTCTCAGAAACTGGAACGTGAATCTCCAAGTAAATCGTGAATAACTTTTTTATGTTTCCTTGTTTTTACACGAAGAGCTAAACACAGCAGGTGATTTCCTTATATGTTTTTGCATCGTGAGCTTAATACTTAAGGTCTGGAAATGAGGAAGATGATTTAAAACAAATAGGACTGGGTAGTCGAATGTCATGTGAAAAAATCCTGAAAATCTGAATGCTTTATTAGAAATTATAATTTCTATTTTTAGCTCTTTGATTACTCACAAAAGTTACAAAAAGTTTTTAGAGAAATGCATGTCTGTACACATATATGAGCATTTACTAGATTATATTTGTCCGTTTTATTGTAAGAAATAACCAAAAATGTATCATATTTGTTATAATAAATAATACAAATATATATAAATGCATTTTAAATAAAATTCTAAGTTTCACAAAGGCGTGATACAAAGGCTAAATTTCATCGTGTGTGTGATATTTCTTTCTAAATACAACTAATATATCTCCAAGTTAACTATTACATTTCTCTGCATAAATCGAGAGGGGTATGAACACATTTTAGTTACCTTGAAACACACCATTAGTGAATGATTAAAAAAACTCCCAAAATGCTCTATTTACTATTCTGTGTAAATAAAGCTTTCTTTCATGCTTTTGACGTGTTTGAGGCTTAGTGACCCCCATTTGCAAAACATAATTACACCGTTTATCAGCATTTTATTTTGTTCGATTTGTTCCCCTTGAGATACATATACCCTATGTGTGTGTGTATACATACATGTATGTTTATATACATAGGATATGGAATGAAGAACAATTGAATAAAAAATACCTTTCTAGTGTCTTGTTGTGCCGTTTTTCATTCTGATGATGACTGCAATTCTTTTAGGCATATACTCGTCGATAAGATACTAAGCGTTAGAAAACTATCTAGATCCCTCCCCAACTTTTCAATAGCTTCCCACAATTCACCAAGATTTGAATAAAGGCTGTAGTCAAGGGGCTATATATCTCTCTTGATATTATTACAAACCCGCTAGATGAAATTGGGATCACATGAACTAGATCAAGGGTGTCAAACTCAAAGGCTGACTTTGGCCAAATAAACAAGGTTTAATTTAAGGTGGGACGCAAAGAAAATTAATGTTCATAGAAACGTAAATTTATTTCGAATAATGCATTGTAATAAACATATATCCAAGAACAAGAAATATTTAATATTTACGCCCTGACACTTGACATCTCTTCTCTGCTACCATCTTTCTTATTTCAGGAGAAATTTTAATATTTAATTATATATTATTGTATACCAATATACTGGCCGGGCCCGCGAGTTTGACACTCATGATCTAGATTGTCCGGAAAGCAAGATCTGAGTGTAGAAAGTTCATCGAGCCCTTGGGATACAATTCAGGAGAAATGCATGGTGCTTTGTCTTATTCAAAAACGAAATAACAAGTCGAATGCCGGAGACCAACAAATCGGAGCATATGATTGCCAGGGATTTTGCGGTAACATAAACTCGTGAGTGGCGATGTCAGATGAACCAGGAATCTTTTTTTAATCCATGTAAATAGTTCCCGGACGAGAGTGCCATCCCTGCAAATTAAAAGAGTACCTACCCAATCTTCTTGTACAGAATTCTTTACAAGAAAGAGAGGACTGATGGAATGCGTAGCACAATATAATGCTACTAATACAGGAGAAATAAAAATTGGCAGTTATAGAGACTGCCGATAGAAGTGAAAACTTAGAAGTTTTAGTATAAAATTTGAAATCTCATAATGTTTGAACTAAAATTATCAACATCAATCTGGTTTTCACATCTATTGACACTCCGAGCAACAATTATATGAATGTTAAATGGTTTTTTATTATTCAAATATATTACGGGCTGTACAAAATCGTGACAAAATATAAATACAATTCAATTGAAATAACAATTAATATACAATCATATTATTTATGGATAGTATTTGTATTTACTTAAATTTCAATGTACTTGATTTTTAACGTTATTTAAATTGTTTGCATCATTGTCATCATTAATTTCAACAATACTTAGACTTTTTGTACTCTCAATTATTTCATTTTGTTCTAAAAAAGATATAATAGGCTAATGATAACTAAAGTAAGAAAGGAAAATGTTTGATTCAAATTTATCTAAGTATCACGTAAAAACCGCATCGATCGTCGTTTTATATTTTGTAGAACTGAGTTTTCGATCAATGGACATATTTAAATTAAGTGTTTCATTTAGAAATTCAATTAGTGGTAGATTTTTATCATCTGCAAATTTAATATTGAAGCCTCCACTTAAAATCATCGGTACATTATCAAATCTTTTTTCGAGTATTTCAGGACCTTCTTTTGTATAAATCATCAAATTTTCGAATAAAAATTGTTGTATCTGTCTCATAGATTTTCCAGGCGAAATATAAACGGCAACCATTAATATGTATTGTTTTATAAAATTTTAATTTCAAAATCTACGATAAAAATATGATTGAACAACTAGAAGTCTGTTTTACCACGGTAGTAAGAAAACGTCTAAGCCGCTGTGAAATACTAATCCGGATTGCGTGATGCATTGCAGAGGTTAAATATTAGAAAATAAATAATACAAAATTTTCAAACGCCAGAATAAATACAAATATTTAAAATAATTTTAAATTATATAAAATTTTCAATCGCCAAAATAAATACGAGTATTTAAAATAATTTTCTGTTATTTATTTTTTATCTTAAAAATATTAGTATATTTATTTCGTATTCACACTATTGTACTGCGCAATGATTCTTCAATTAAACGATTCAAATAATAATCAAACAAAAACACTATTTTAACAATGCACAGTATGTACGCATTGAACTTTTCACTAAATCCATTCAATTTGACTTATAAGATATACACAGCCCTATACGTCAGCTGTATAGCTACAGATATACTACTATAAGCGTGTCGGTGACGTGAACGCACGAGATTTCATCCATCCAAAAAGTTTCTAAGGCGAATAGCACACTGCGCGTGCGCCAGTCAGAGCATGTCGGTGACGCGAACCCATACGATTTTCCCCTACCAAAAAGTGCCCAACGCCGCTAAAGAAATTTTCACTTCAAAAATTGAAGTATCCTTTAGGAATTGTTCCTATATTTTAAATAATGAAAAGAGAAGAAAACTTTTTCTCAACCATTCTGCATCATTCTTTCTCTTTCTTTTCGTTCTCCGAACATCAATTTTTCTGTTCCCATATATAGCAGTATAAATTAGATGCAACAAAAAAATTTCAAAAGGGGCAACCAAACACGTTTTTTTTCCCAAATGGGTGACTACAGTTTCCGAACTTCTGAATCTTACCTCGTATTTAGAACTATATATACAGAATCGCTACATGAATTGTGTGTCTATTAATTTATAATCAGACATAAATACGAAAATGTTGACATTTGGGCTCTTATAAACCATTTTTAGAACGTTTGTATATAGTCGCATTAATATTCAAGCACTCTTGCTTTTCATCTTTCTTGATAGCGAAGTTCCATTAATGTAATATTCATTATCGTTGCCATGAATCTGCTTATGGATATCTATATTTTACCTTTAATATATTTCATGAAGATTGTGCAAAAAACTATTATTTAAGTTCATTATTTAATATTTTGTTTCTGTACGTGCTAGAATAGTCAAGATTATAGTAAAAATAATGAGCACACTTTACCGTTATATATATATTTAATCCCCTTTGAAAATAAACTCTTCCCAGTTTTTATTAATCTGAGAAATTTCTGCATTCACTATTGAAAATGCATCCTCTATAAAATATTTCGCTTACATATTCTTTTATTTATGAATTCTTGCGTTTCATTATTTTTTAAATATATTTCTGCATCATTATTGGTCTCCTTTTTTCTTCTTTCGAAATATATTGATTTTCATTAGTTAAGATTCCATTTCCCCCCCCCCCTAATATTGAGTAGAATTAAGTTTTTATGGTTAAATAAGGTTTAAATAATATTTCACAGGTCTCTTCTCAAATTAAATTTTTTCGGTTTCAATAGGAGAAGAAAATAGTAATGGCTTTATAAATAAATTTATTTGGGATCTCAATTATAAAAAATCTTTTTCTTTAATTTTAAAAATTTTGCTGGAGAAGAAAATGTAGTAAAATAATGCATTTTCTCTTGTAATTATACGGCATTTTATAAATAATGTAATATTCCCCTAAAACGAATGAGTAATTTTAAGAATTCAAGCAATGACGGTTAATAAAAATTAATATGTGGTAGTATTTTCAAACAATAAATAAATCATAACTTATACAGTTCGCTCATTCCTTAAACAATTCTTTTATATAGTAAAAATTATTATTTGTTTATTTTGCCATTCTATTTATATATGTTTATGTTTTTCTCACTCAAATTTCATAATTATTTGCATCTTGGTTCCTTTTGTGTAAGAAATTATTCATTTTTCAAATGATGCACAAGCAACCAAAGTAATTCTTATGGGCGAATGTAAATTACTACAGTTAAATTTAACTTTTTATTAACATCAATACGTAACTGCTCTTGCTTTAATAACTATATACTGACTGTCCCAAGCAGCAGAACCACTCTCTAGCGCGACCACCCATCTTCAGTTAGGGCCAAGTGAGGGATGAATGTAATTGCTATGAAAAACCATCCATGTTCTCTTTGTCCTTAATGTTTATTGATATTTTTTCTACGTGTGTAACTTGTAGACTCATTCGAATCCACCACTCATGCGTAGTGATTTCACGTTTAGGTCAGGATGGAATAACTCATTACTCAAAATCATTGACTTCCACACTTCTTTACAAATGTTACACACTTTTAGATATACTAATATCATACGCTACTTAGAACACTAGGTAATATTGTAATTCACAACAAGCCGTGTACCTTCTCACTCTCGGTGTTGAGAACTTTTTCGGAGAACACGATCTCTGTTGAGATCTAAATCTCCTACCATTGCAATTGGGTGGTTAGCATTTGTACCTTAATTTGCCCTTTTTTAGAAAAATATCTTTACAAAAATGGTGGATTGCCTTGGAGTGAGTAAACAAAAAACAAAGTGAGAAAGTCTATCTGGAGCGGTCGAAACGACCGGCTAAGAAAATCAGTAGATGGAACTGTAGTTCAGTGACGTAGGAGAGCGAGCTTTCCTATTGGTCGGGCAGCTCGTCTCCGATTGGAGGGTCGAGCTGCTGGGGGGGGGGGATAATGGGAGATAAGTATCGGAGTCGAAAAATTTGGGAAAGTGAGAGGTAATATTTAAAATCAGAAAATGGGGAGGCTGAGTGACCTAGACCCAAATTATTCGTAATTACTGGTAATATGCTGATAGAATATGTCTATTCCTTCGGTTTCCTTCGCTGCTCTGAGCTGTTTCCCCAGTTCTAAGAGAAATGGGTATTCAGCAAAGAGTTTGAGTATTTCGAAAATCGCGTCCATGTAGCCGAAAGGCTTTTCGTTGTTGTTATTATTATTAGATTGGGGGTATCTTTTCTTCGGGCCGAGATTGCTTTCTGGTTATCAGTTTTGGGTTCTTTAGAATTTTGATTTTGCTTGTCTCCTTTTAGTGCATCAACGTAAGAAAGATCTTTTT
>BMAO01033829.1:0-35197 GCA_019973975.1 Trichonephila clavata | reverse complement strand
TGTATGTGAATATTATCAAAGCTTTTATTTTCTTAAAGAAATCAAGCACGTCTAATATATACTATTTTAGGTAATAATTTGCATATAGTTAATGATTATATTTCTATTCCATTTACATAAATATTTTGCCTAATTATCCATACTTTGAGCTGCAATATTTCGTTTTTTTTTAATTATATTAAATTAACCCTGAATAAATTTTGGGGGAGTATTACTGCATTATTTATCTACAATTCATTGTAAAATTAAATACATTAAAAAATATATAGTAAAATCTGCAAGATCATTGCAAACCATCCTACCATAGCTAAAGCTAGAATAGTTTAGTAAGTTTCGGTTTTCTTTTTCATAACTAAGGTGCATTTAAGCTGGCTTAGCTGGATTTAGAAAAAAGAATTTACCTACAAACATTGAAAATTATATTTCACTAAATAAAAGAGATCAAAAGTTTGTTCGTCTTTTTGGCAGTCCGCTTCGTCACATTTGCATTGTAATTATCTCAAGATCTGGCTTTCAGCCATGAAAATGTACAAACAAAGCATACAACATAAAAAGCATATGAAATTAGAATCACTGCAATAAATTAGAATTTTAGCTGTTTTTGCGAACATACAATAGCTAATTAACCAAAGAACGCAATGAACAGCAAATTCCCAAATATATATTTTATAAACTTCCTTAAAAATTGCATGTTTTTTCAGAGCTTAGTATATAAATTCATTTAAATTTATTTATTAAGGTGAGATGTACTACTAATTTGTAGCAACACTATTTTACGAATTTAATTCAAATAACTTGATTTTATTGGCAAAATATAGAGGAATGTTTCCACAGCAATTCCTCGAAAGCACCTAAATAAATATTTGATAGAACAGTGATATTTCAATTTTGCCTATTTAAAAATTATGTTTTTAAGAGTTTTTTTTCTTATAATTTGCTTTTTAAAAGTTTATTTTCAAATGATGATTTTTTTTAAAAAATTAATCTTTATATTTTTTATTATTTTGTTATTACAATGATAATGTTTCTAGATATTCCTTAATTTGTATTCGTGGTTTTGTCAATTTTAATTACTTTTGGACAAATTCAAAGCTGAAAACTTATTAAAGCAACCAACTGCAATTAATTTCAAATTCTCGGACATACTATTACTCTTTCGAAACTATTAATTATACCTTATTGTAGATATTATTATACTAATTTAAATACAATAAAATAATCCAAAAATTAAAAAAAATGGGAAGTTTTCTGTCAAGTTTTATTTTTTCTCCTGTTTTGAAAATTGATCTGTAACATTTTTATAAAGATTTATCTATTTTTCGAATCAAATAAAATAAACTATAAAATGCTTTCGATGTTGAAAAGAAAAGGCTTGTTTAGTTGTAAGACTTTATTTTTCAAGACCAATAGCTTGGATTTTAGATATATGTTTAAAAGGTATGTACTATCGCAACAATGCCAACGTTCAAGATAATTCACCAAGTTGGCAACCACAATTTCGCAAGTGCCGTACGTGCTCAATTGGCAACCACATTCTTCGTTTCATATAATGTCACCTATGTGGTTGCGATAATACGTAAATACCGTTTCAAATTCATAAAATTGGCACCCTATAATAGTAATATAGATCCCGTCGAATGCTCCTACGACTCTAACAAGAGTCTGATTTTGACTTTTTTCAAATCGTATGAGCCAATCAACTATTACTGATCTAGATTGCAAAAGGTCGTAGGTGTCTGTATTTTCCCTCTCACGGTATTGAAATCATGCGCTATTTTGTTAATATTCCTTAAAAATTTGTACATGCCCCAATAAAATATTTTAAATGAGTGCTATATTGCTTGAAGTATGACCCTGAAGCCTCGCCTCGAGATACACATTCCACATGTCTCAACTTGCTAGCACTATATCTATTTGTCCTCTCTTATCTTCAAAGATTGTCTGAGGCTGTATTAGAAAAAGACATTATGTGTCCCTATGTGTAACGAAAAATTGAGATTTTTGAGCTTTTGTCCTCTCTTAATTTCAAAGGTTGCCTGCTGCCGCATTCCAAAAGGGCAATGTTTGTGTCCACATTTGGTACAAAAAATTCGAGAATTTTCCGTCCTTCGGATTGTATTATTACTTTGGCCAGCTTTTTCTCTTTATTGCAAATCTAACACATCTGGTCAATGATTGGAGGACGACTGACCCAGTACATACAACTCGCTGATAACCAGATAAACTTTCACAATGTTCATAGTCATCATGTGCTACCAATGCTGCCATAACCCAAAAAACATCCACAGCCTCTTTCATTCATTGCTGAATTATGTTGGAGAGTTTATTGCCATCTATATGATGACAAGAGACTCAATACTGATTTCATCATGTTCATTAGCTCGAAGAAGGTTGTACTTTTAACCATTCCATTTTCGATTAGTGTGTTATGTATTTAATAAATTGATTGTATCATATTTTGTCCTTCGTATTACATTCTGGATAGCAAGTAGTTTTAAAAAACCAAGGCTATGTGCAAGTATTAAAAATGATCTTTTAAAATATTTTGAGATGATGATCAGAAAAAAACCAGAAGTATTAGAATGCATTACGTAAAACTGTTTTTCTCCTGAAAAAAATTACAAAAATTTAAATGTTATATTTTTAGTTAAGACTTTCTGGAGGAAACTCCTAAAAAATATTTTCTTTGTGACAGAATAGCACATATAATATTCATATATATAAAGTTCTCCCAGAGTCCTTTAACAATTTCCATATGTTACTTTCAAACCATGCATGGAAATTATTACAAACTGAGTAGATATTTTGCTTTATTTAATACATTTTTTACAACGGTACTATTAGCATCCCAAAACATATCAGAATGGTTTCATTTTTGTGTAGTCATTTTTGTGGACTAGCTTCAGAAAATATGTTTAAAAAGGAAGACTGTAACAAAAATTGCTTTAGTTATAATGATATAAATAAAAGAACACTAGTGTATGATTAAAAAAATTCTTTGCTCCAGCTCAATTCCAAGATATTTTGCAGGAATTTTGAAAAAGGTTATTTCAAATGATTACTGTCCTAAGCTAGAAACTACTTTTTAAAAAATTGCAAATATTATTCAAGATCTCTGAATTTTTTAGATTTATCAAATACATGTCAGATTTTAATAATGTAGACTCATTTTAAAAAAGTGAAAGGTGAAAATTCTTAACCAAAATATAATAACTGGAAATCTTTATATATATATTCCAAAAATGATATTTAAGTAACTCTCTTACTTAACTGCAAAAAAAATAATAATTATATAAAAATAATTATAATATAATAACAGCAAGTAGTTTTGCGTAATTTTTGTGAAAAACAGTCATTAATCATTTTAAATTCTTACCTTTCTTGTGAACACAAATCTTCAAAGTAAATACAATATATCATTGAGAAAATAACTCTGGAAAAGAGTGATTTTATGTATTTTTTGCAAGATATTTGATTTCTCTTGCTACATCTTTTTCTTAATCTCTTTTGCTTAATGTTTTTTCAATAGCTAGTACTGTATTTCCAGGAAGTGGAAAAAAGGACTGAAGTATTACTAAAAGAATCAGCAACCTCTTGGACTGTTTGTCATCTCAGGGATGAAAACTGTTTTTTCTTTACTCCATCTGACAGGAAAGGGAAGAAATTTCTTTAAAAGATCCAAATAAAAAATGTGAGATAGGATCCAAGCATGTATATGTGTCGAAAGACAATGCAGAGCATGAAATAAGGAAACTATGAAAAGGATTTCGAATAGGGGTCATGTTCGGGGAGTCACTTTGCTAAAAAGAAAACAGATAGAAGGTGGATGTAAAGCTGAAGTTTTTTTAATGGTACTTAACGAAACTTTAAGATATAAGTATACTTCTTTGTTAAAAACTCTTTTAAATATACCTAGCAAAACAAATCAAATGCTTTTTGGGGTTCAGACATCATAAAAATATTTTTAGAGAACTGTTTACTCTTAAACGGAAAATTATTTTCAATCTTTAAGTAAAAACACTTTTAGAATAAATTTAAAGGAATTTATTTTTTTTAGTTTATGAAGTGGATTTTTAAAAAAAAGTTTTTTAAAGGTTTTTAAAACATTAAATTTTTTTTATTCTCTGTTCTTCATATAATTCATCATTATAACTTAAAATAATGGGTTTTTTTAATTGGAACAACAAATATATTCCATATGACTGCTTTTCTTGCAAAGTTGCTTTGAAAAATAAACCTGTACGAATACATTTTATCAACATCATATACATTCTACCGAAGGCTTTTTTTTCCAAAACCTTCATTTAATACACGGTTTGTAATACAGTTTAAAGTGCAGAATTTAGTACAGTTACGTTGAATTTATTGCTAAACTCACTCTTTCTGTGTGTTTTTCAATCACTCGTAAATATATTTACTAAAAAACTTTTCATTTTCAAGTAGTAAATGAATTCAATTATTAGTTATAAGCATATTTGAAATTGCGTGTAAGCTTATTGCGATATATAATATGTTTATCAATACTTTTAAGTATTATGTATACATTTATATATTCATAAAAATATTAATGCACTTATAAATAAGGGTGTGGCAAAAAAACCCGGACAAACAATTTTTTAAACAACTTTATAAAAAAATTAAGAAATCAGCAAAATATAACAAATAAAAATAAGAATACATTGATACTAATAAATAAATTTAACTGGTTTCAAAGTGACCGCCGTTTGCAGCAATGCAGAGGAGCAAACGCTTGCAGAAATTTTCAAAAATGGGCCTCAAGTCTTTTACCTTTAATCTATTCCATTCCCGCAGAAACAATTGCTTTAGAGAGTCTAAAGTTTTGTATGGTTTATTGCAGGCTCTGGACTCCAAAATGAACCATACACTGTAATCCATGAGATTGATATCCGGCGAGTAAGGTAGCTATTCTTCACATGATATCATGTCTGGAAAATTTGCCTTGCACCACTTTTGTGTCTTGTTGGCCTTGTGAGCTGGTGCAGAATCTTGTTGAAACGCCCACTTTGCATTTCCGAAATGCTTTTAGGCCCACAAAAATACAACAGCTTCAAGAATGTCCCTCTGGTACACTTTTTGATTGATTTTAACGCCCTCTTTCACAAAAACCAACGAAGTTTTGCCACTTGCGCAAATTCCGCTGTAAACCATGACCGACTTTGGATATTGGCGATATTCCACAATCGCCTAAGTGCTTGGAGCGTCCACAGACCAGATTCAATCATTTTGGGAGTTATGAACATGTTGAACCATCAAGAGCTTCTCATCAGTGAGAAGAATCTCTCCCACCGCTGACTTGCGACACGTCTTAAAAGTGTTTGGCATCTTCGAAGCCATACAAGTTTGTTTCTTTAAGTGAGGAGCTGAAATTTTTGCAACTTGTAAGGCTTCAGTCCAAGCTCCATTTTTGCTATTCGCCTCACCGATCTGACACTTATTCCTATGTCACGAGCGATTTTCTTATGGAAACCCTCAGATTTCTCTTGACTCGCTTTTCGATGGCCTTACGATTCCTTGAAGCATTTACATTGCGTTTTCGCCCCCCTTCCTGGACGTCGACCATCATTACCAAGCTCTTTGAAACGGCAGATTGCATCAGACACTGTTTGCCGAGGTACATTAAGCAAACGAATGATTTCACACTGACGTTTCCTTTGCCGAAACAACTTTAAAATAGCAGCCCTTTTGCTCTACATTATCAAAAACACATAAATTAAAGTACAAAATATGAAATATATTTAAAAATATTTTATTATGAAATTGGTAGATAAAGAAACATGAAAATACCAATTAAAAATAAATTCGTTAACTATTCTAGGAGGCAGGAAATTTATCCGAGTTTTTTTGCCGCACCCTGTATATTGAAATATGGAAAATACCCATATATTCTAGAATATAAAATCAAACTGGGATATATATTTTTTACTAATTTAAATTGTACTCTACTGAGGAAAGTAAACGGTGTTGATAACAGTTACATTAGTTTTTTCAATAATAATTGCATCAAAACAGAATGTAACATAAATTCAGTTTAAAGGTCATTTTAATGTAACATATAAATAAAAATGGAAACTGATTTTCCATGTTAAAATATTTTTTAAAAGTAGACTTGTTCTTTAAACGTTATTGTTTAAAAAGTTTTGTTAAAATAATAAAATTTAAATTATATTTAATCTTAAGTTGCTCTTCCAATTTGTTTTAATATAACCTTAAAAGAGTATTAAAGTTTAAATTAATATAATTAAAAAAATTTCACTCGCAAAATGAAGTGAACGAAGTATTTTTACATTTTTTGAACCATTATCGGTGTTTAAATTCAAATCCTACTGAAAAACTAATTCTCAAAAATTGTTTAATTTTAAAGCAATGTCGATTAACCTTTTGTTTAAATTATCAGTACTCTGCTGTAAATCGGGCTTATGAAACAAAAAATTTAATTAAAATCCGTTAAATTATTTCAATCAAAATAACTTCCTTTCTATAAAATTTTATATTATAATTCAAAGTCATTGACAAAGCAAATCTATATATATATATATATATATACATATATATATATATATATACTAGCTGACCAGGCCCAGCGTTGCACGGGCTTTTACCGAGGGTATAACTTAATCCCCATGTTAATTTCCTCCTTTATTTCTGACGCCAGCACTTCTGTGTGGGTGTGACACGTACGATGTGAGTGCATGGCCTGTGAGTGCGTATCATGGCTTTCTCGTTTAACATTTTCCCTTCTCTTGACAAAATCAGCACTTCCAATATTATTTTTCGAAATTACTTTGACTTCTTTGTTTCTCTCCTCTCCGCTTACCCCGGGGTTGCACGGGCTTTTACCGAGTGAATAACTTCATCCCCATGGGAATTTCCTGTTTCCCTTAGGACGATAGCACTTATGTGTGTGTATGCGCGCGATGTGAGTGATTTCTTTAACTATGTCGTAAAAACTCCCTTTTTCGGAATTTGTTCATAAGTTGGTGTGGTAATTAGGAGAGATGGGTGAAAGCTCAGGTGTCGTCCTCATCACTTGACCGTGGCTTAAAATTTCAAAGTCCTGCGCCAAAAACTCTCGAGTAGGTGAACAGTGCGAATTTATAAATCACTCACCCACTTTCCATTTCTTTCGTTGCAGTTTTTTAGCCCTCGGAAACGAAAATGTAGCCTTTTTAAAAATAGTTGTATGTTGAAAAAAGAAAGAAAAGTAGAAATTTTTCAAATTACAAAATTTCACTACTATTTTAAATCTTGAAGTAAAATTGTGAGGATTTTTTGAAATGTTCGACACATGGGAATAAAGTTTCAAGCAATTATATTTTTTAAAGAAGAAATCATCAAACGATTGATTTAAGTATTTTGAGTGTTTTATTAAAATTTGTTCATTTAAATGTCATTGTCTCATTTTAAATGTTCTAGCGAATATGATAGTGTGTGTGTGTGTGTGTGTGGTGGTGTGTGTGGTGGTGTGTGTGTGTGTGTGTGTGTGTGTGTGTGTGTGTGTGTGTGTGTGTGTGTGTGTGTGTGTGTGTGTGTGTGGTGTGTGTGTGTGTGTGTGTGTGTGTGTTGTGTGTGTGTGTGTGTGTGTGTGTGTGTGTGTGTGTGTGTGTGTGTGTGTGTGTGTGTGTGTGTGTGTGTGTGTGTGTGTGTGTGTTAAAATCTTTATACTTTAAAAACAATATGCACAATAAATGGAATTTTTATAATTTAATTACAATGTTTTACTAACAATTTAAACTACTTGTATTTCACTAACAAATGTTTTACTAACTAAAAAATATGCTTAAATAACAAATACAATTTTTAATAACCTGAAGAAGTATTTCTTTATATCGAGGCTTTATTTAACTATCCCTTTATAATTTAGTTTTATACTTCCACAAAAAAAACTACTTTTGCGAGTACATAGTTAGATTTCAGACTCTTATATATAAAGTAGGTCAACTCCCGAGGTTGTGCTAAAATCTCAGAAAATCCTAACAGTTTGGACAGTAATTCCCAATAATACTCAAAGCAAATAGAAAATCTTTTACAGCATCTTCTAGCCTTAGGTATTTACAAATGGATAAGCTTCGAGATTTTCAAAAGCAGTGTTTATTCGTGTTTTTCCCTTGAAGTAACTTTTTTGCTACAAAAATGTTCTATTATCGCGAAAATCAATATTAGATTTTGGCTTTAAGAAAAGGTCGGTTCTTTAAGGATAAAAAGGGGTGTAATTGTAAAAAAATTAAGATTAAAAAAGAATTTTTAATCAAATTTCATTTTACTTGACCAAAATTTATTAATTACGATCATTGTTTCTAGTGACAATATTATTTATGTTTAATAACATAAAACAATTCATAGAAATGTAGTTATAAGTTAGTTACATTGAGGCTATACGACTACGTTTGGAACCCTGATTTTGCATATAAAAACCAGGGTTTTGTGGAACCAAACCATCTGTAAACCATGATTTGGTAAAAATAAAACGTATAAATGAATTTCTTGTTTTGATATTTAATGTCATTTAAATTAGAATATACACATAATTTTTTTTAAATATTATTACAATAAAAAAAAACATTTTAATCCAATTTTTTGACAAAAGAAATCAAGAAAAAATAACATTGTTTTCAAAAATTCTCCATTTTTGGGAAATTCTTCAACTATAATAATATTTTACGACTGTGCTGCTACTGTACAGAGCCTGAGCTTGGATTTTTGAAGAATTCCCATTATGTTCAGAATTACTGTCAATCGAAATAATAACCGGTGTGAGTTTTCCTTTAAAATTTCTCTACTCTCAGATGTATTAAAATAGGAATAAATGAACTTTTTTCTAAATTAGATACTTCAAAAATCCCTGTTTATCCTGTATATAAGTCTGATGTATACAGGTACAATATTATTATTATAGAAGAATTTTCAACAAAAGGAGGATGTTTTGAAAATATGTCATTTTTTCTTCATTTTTTACAAAAAAAAAATTGCATTGCATTTTTTATTGTAATAAAAGACTTAAAAATCTTTATATGTATATTCTATAACTCAGATAACACTAAAATTATTCGTGTATATGGTTTTTCAGTATCACTGTTCCGAACGAAGTCAGGTACTTTAATAAATAGCTAAAATTAAAATTAAAATATATATTAATCTATTTCAGCTGATGCATCACATATACTTATGCTTTAATTATCCTCAGAATATCAATACAAAAATGTTTCATTCAAATTAATGCATGATCTGTGTATAAATTAAACATTTCTACTCGAATCTATTTGTTCCGTAAATAAATTAAAAGGCATATCAAGTTCTGCTAAAATGGATCTGAATCTATCTTTTTTCCAGTTCACATTTGAGGTAACTCAGAAATTAATATCAACGAGATCCGGCCCAACTATTGTCAAGATCCACATAATGTTTAAGAATTTTGTATGAGTTTCCGCCGCTTTTGTTTCAAGTTTCAGTGGACAATAGGGCTCTTTCCTAAGCTTTAGTCTCTCTAGGCATTCATCAGTGTTCCGTTTCCAGCCTGCAAATGGAAAGGAGCTGTAACTATAGCATGCAGTTTATCTACAAGGTATAAGAGACGCAATTATGCAGCAGCTGGCACTACAATTGTATTCACATTCCTCTCGGAATTTTAATGAAGAGATATTTTGACAGATAGACTACTCATTAGCTCTTCAGCACTCATCTTTTATTAGGGCGGCGTTGCTAGGAATTTTACATGAATGTGCATCAAAAGGATTGAATGCTTTGGGAAAATGAAACGCTTATTACTTTCTAAAACGACCACTGCAACAAGTTTTCCTGCCAAGTGGTCAAGCTTGCGAACTCGTGACCAGTTTTATTTTTGTCGAGTCCTGGTGTACCTTAGCACCCTCAGTGTAGAGAAAAGGTTTCCAAAATGGTTTCTACGGACCTCTGGGGGCTCTTCAGATTTCAGAGAAGGCTCTTGGCAAGTTGAAATTAATGTGTGAGTGTGTGAGCATTGTTAGGGTCCGCGGAAGGTTTAATATAAAGTAAAATATTTGTGACCCGTTTATATTGTTAGGAAAATTAAAATAAATAAAAAGGGATTTTTCGTTTTAATTTAGTATATAATATTACAGATACATTCATAAAATACAAGTATTGACAAGCGTCGTAGTGTGGAAGTCGGACCGATCGCGGGAGTGTCCGTCTAAGTAGATTAAAATAGGAACAGATCTAGTCGCTGCATGCTATAAGGACCTTTTAATACGGCAATATAAAAGAATCGTGCATCTAATAGTTTGATTTAGTTTTTTGTTTTGTGCATGATCCTGAGATGGGGGAAATGAATGCAACAAATTTCCCTTTGTTTTGAACAGAAACCAGTACAGTTCACTTTAAAGTACGTTTCGTTAGTATTACGCGTAATTGATATATTATACATAAACTTATTACCAAAGCTATAAGTTTATGAGTTAATTTTAATATAATAGTCTTATTATATAATATTATCAATAACATTTTCAAGACATCAAAATTAATTTTTTAGTTTTTCTACTAAGCATTGAAATAGGTATTTCACTTGGGAGCTCATAACCAAGTATTTGGTATAAAAAGGGGTTCATCGGGATAGTAAATTTGGAACTACTGGTGTTGAGGAACTGATGTCCGTTAAATCTGTAGAGACTCAAAGTCCTCAAGTTGGCACAAAGGGAAAAATGCCAGCTCACAGATGTCACTCTCGTTCTTTGAGCAAAATTCAAAACTATGGAATCCGTCATTAGCAGCCCTCATATGGCTTTGAGCTGTGACATTAATAAATAATCAATCAATCAGAAAAAGAAGTTTCCGATTCTTGATTGAAATACATCTTATTACTTTGATAGGAGGGGAAAGGATTTGTGTGTTTAAATTGAGAACTACACTACAATTATCAGTGAATTGAAGCAGCATGGATTGACTTGCCGGTATCTGTCATCCAAGTTCAATTCCGCTCAATGCCTAACCGGGTTAGAGCCGTTTTGGCTACAGGAGGCAGCAGCAGTGGATCCTGTATACCCCTAAACTGCCTACAAATTTAATCATGTTTGCTTTCTACTAGGCTGTATATGTATTCTAAGGAAAATTTTGTTACATGCTTTCCTTCCTGGGTTACAATTTTAATGACCAGCAGTGTAGTTGCTCAACTCTGTACGAACTAATTAAGCAAAAAAAAAAAATTTCTCGTAAATATTTTTTTCATATTTATTAATAAAAATAATTCATATTCCTTCTTTTAGAGTTTCTCTGTAAAAAAATAAAAGATAAAAAAGCCTTTTTAATAAGAAGAGAGACTAATGCGTAATTATCTTTCTTAAAATGTACAGACTTCATTTAGCTTCCATCATAATTAGTTGTCATTTTTTTTTCAGATCTGAGAAGTATAGAAAAGTAAAACTGAGTGTCCAGCATGCCTTAATTAGCTTCACTAGTATCGACTGTCAGTATTCTTCACCATAACTGCAATACTTTTTTCTTCAGAAAAGTTATAACTTTATTAAAAAATTTCTAAGCTCCTAGCTACAATAAAAACCTTTCTAATAAATATCTATTGAAAATTATGTATAAATATGCCTTGAAAAAAACGTTATTTAAAAAATATAACTTTGTTAAAAATCTATTAGAGCTTCCTAATGAACTTTTTTATTATAATAATCATAAAAAAGAACTACAAACATTCGTCGAAATTCTAAAAAATTGCATTGAGAAACAGTTTTATTATATACTATCCATTAAGTAAAATATCCTAAACCGTAGCTAGTTTCTTAAATATATATTAAGTTAATTTTTAATACATCACCACAATCTATGTTTATGTTACATAAGATAGTTTAAATAAATAAACTTTTAATTAGAAATAGAAAAAAAATAAAGAGATTTTTCCCCTGTATCTTTAGAGTTAAAATTATACTTCACAGTGAGAAAGACAATGTTTACGTAAACCTCAATATAATTAATGGTTCTTGTCTTTGTTTGGTTACATATGGTCATACAATTAGGTCTTTGATTAGAATTAAATTTTGTGCTTTAAAAAGCAGTTTTACTCTTTATGAAAAATTTTCTCTAAGAAGAAAGACATTTTTGTATAGTTTAAAAATATTGTAAAAAATTGCAATCCTTAATATGAACCTTTTGATAAATATATAAATGACTGCGTACAATCAGTAAACTTTAACGTTGGATATTTTTTAAAAAACCTTTTTTTTTTCTTCTGATTTTCTTTCCATTAAGACCTTATTCTTTAGATGACAGAATATCGAGAATTTTAGCAGCTTTCTTTTCCATATACGTTTTACGAATGTTAGCGATGTGTGAGATTATTTCAGTCTTAAAATTGTTTTAATTAAAGTCTTAAAATTGTTTTATTAAAGGAATTTTTGTACATTCTCTATTAGTAATAATGTTGATTTAACGACAAATATAATTTTTTTGGTTAACTTTAGCTACATATTGTGGCCTTTGTAGTGGTCACGAATTCCTGACTGGCGCTGTTTCTATCGAGTCATGGGCTTAGGTCCTGGGGTCAATGAAAACCCGTCGGGTAGAAGGGCTGATGCACGTTAAATGAATAGAGGCTTAAATTCCTCTCTTTGGTATAATGTAGGAGTTTAATGAGTGTACCACCTCAAGTGTCGTACTCTTCACTTATTCAAGTTTCAAAATTATGACGTCCGTCGGAAATGTCCCTCGTTTTGCATCAAAAAGTACGACATTTGTTACACAAACAATCAATCAATGTAACTAAATTTTATTTCCTTCTTATAACCTCTTTTCGTGAAATAACTGTAACCCATTTGTCAAATACAAAAAAACTACAAAGAAATCGAATTTTCTTAATGTATAGTTGTCATTCTATAACTTGATATAGATAGATTTCCTATATAAATAGAAAACTTATGTATCAGGTTTTTCCATAATTATTAGCGGTAATCTATATAGGCAACTTCTACAAATCTTACCAACCAGTACAGTGGTGATGCATCCCCAACCACCCCTATAATGTGAAGAGGAAAAGTCCATGCATAATATGAATGCCAGTCGGAGCACTGGAAACATTTAAGTACATGATGGAGCAACGCGACGTATGAATCGTGATTCAGCACGAGTTCTGGATGGGACATTCGCCTGTAGCAACAGTGACCAACGTCAACAAAGCATAGGGTACGAGCACGACAAGTCCTTAGATTGTTTGCCACGTTTCGTGGAGGCAATATGGAAATTGACCGTAAGCCTGGAGCCGGTCGTTCAGTGTGGTATGATATGGATTTGTTATAGCAGAAAATCGAGGCTCGATTAACGTCAATGGTAAAACAACTAGAAGCTAAGCTCTCTCTATCACCACAGACAATCCTGGCAATTAATGACAATAGGCATGGTGAAAAAGCACAAAACATTGGTAGCACATTCCCTAACGAAGGAACAACGTCTACTGCGCCGGGAGACTTCACAGGAGCACGAGGTTAGAGACATTCTTGCAACGTATCTTTACTAGGGATGAAAAATGTGCGTTGTACGACAATTGCATGCTTATGACATAATGGCTGCATAAAAGCGAACCTGCGAAACAGATACCCAAACCAAACCTGCATCCACAGAACATTCTCTCCGTTTGGTGAACCACCAAGACCGTGAACCATTATGAATTCCATACCACAAGGCAGACCATTAATACCAGAGTGAACCGTTATCAACTAGATTAATGTCACAGGAAATTTTGCAAAAAACAACCAGTACTGATCAATAGGTCAAGTCCCATACTCTTGCATAAAGGAGCTTGACCTCATGCCTCAGTTGGTAGCCAACAAAAGATCCAGGAGTTGGGATATGAGTTTCTGCTCCACCCACCTTATACTCCAGACCTTGCCTTGATTGATTATCACCTATTTCGTCAGTTGGACAGGTTTGTGAGGGACAAACAATTCCCGAGCCAGGATGCTTTGATTGCGAGGGTTCGTAATTTCTTTAACTAATGTGACGTCGACTTCTGTCACACAAACATACACACACAGTGGCAGTTTTTCGCACAAAACTCATTGGACGAAGAGTATTTTTGCCGATAGTGACTACAGAGCTAAATACCCTTTTTTTCTTTGTGACTCGTGTTTTCTTTCGTGTTTCATTGTCGTCCAATAACTATGGAACAGCCAAATAGAAAATATGGTAATTAGATTAATTTAACATTCAGACGCATTTAAACAGTAAAAATCCCTTTAACGCATCAGAGATATATGTCAAAGAAATAGATATTACTAAACAAATGTATATATATGCATATATATATATATATATATATATATATATATATATATATATTCCGAATTATAATTAACTTCAATTATCAAACATAGAGAAAATATTTACTTCAGGGGGAAAACACACATCAGGAACGTGTCAAAGAGTAACTGCTTCGGAAAAGAATTACTATTCATGGTTTGGAGAAAAACAAAAAAAAATGGATTTTCTAGGAAAAGATCCTAACTCACTTTTAAAAGACAAAGTAGCGGTTATGAGTTTATGGGAAGTTTACAGGTGTGTTTATCATAAAAGAATCTGTTTCGGCCGTTTGTTACCGAACTCCTAATTTCAAAAAATACATTTCTGCCCCAAACTGTGTTTAAAGAAAACATAAAAATGAAAGAGAAGTTTTGTTATTTATTGGTTTTCAAAGGAAACCGTGAATTTTGGTTTTTCTAAAGAAGAAAACTAAAATAAGCAAAATAGTCCTAATTTGTGGATTTTAGGTGGAATTAATTAACAAATCTTACGTGTATTTCTTGCTTGTTACAATTCTGATGTACCATTTTAAAAAACTAAGGACTTTCACTTTGTGTTTGCTTACACTCTCTGTCCCCTTGAGAACTTGCTATCCCAATTTTTATTGGAGTATTGTGTGATAGAAACTCGCTTCATTTGCTTACCGAAATCATTTTAAATGTTCTAGCGAATATGATTGTGTGTGTGTGTGTGTGTGTGTGTGTGGTGTGTGTGTGTGTGTGTGTGTGTGTGTGTGTGTGTGTGTGTGTGTGTGTGTGTGTGTGTGTGTGTGTGTGTGTGTGTGTGTGTGTGTGTGTGTGTGTGTGTGTGTGTGTGTGTGTGTGTGTGTGTGTGTGTGTGTGTGTGTGTGTGTGTGTGTGTGTGTGCATATAAATATATATGCATGAGAAAATATTAACGCACGCTCATAAATACTAAGTACAGGGTGTTGCCGAATTCGTCCGATTTAGGGAGGTGATAGTAGGCGGCATGAGGATGACAAATCCATAGAACAGGTGGTCGCAAACTACATTTATTCGGTGAAAATTGTGCTATAATTGTAGCCATCTGGAAGGCTATGTACCAAACAATGGGAGTGGCTGAATCTGTATGGGCATTTGGAGTACAGTTGAAGAAACCTGCAAGTATGTAAATTTTCCACTTTTCCCGGAATGGCTGCAGAGAGTAACATCTCCTGTACTCCAGAACATGGGGTTCATGTACAATGGCGCACCACTCCATTTTTCGATTGCGGTGCGTTACCACCTCCCTGCTACATATCCAGCGAATTGAACGTTGCAGACCTGTTGTTTGGCCTCCACGCTCGCCAGACTTCAATCTCTTGATTTCTTCTTCTGGGCTACCTGAAATCTTTTGTATATGAGACGACCGTGGCTACAGTTCAGATCCTCACGGCACGGATCGCCGTCGCTTCAGCTGACATCACCAGCACATAGGATTTGTTTGAACGCGTCCGACAATCCTTCGTAAATCGGTGTTACCTGTGCTATGACCTATGTGGCGGCAACTTCAAATAATTTCTGTGAAAGTTACTTGTCGTAGCATTTCTGATGTCAAGTTGTGATGCCTTGTTCGTATTGTGAACATGCTAAACTTCTAACAAATGTATTTTTTTATCTCTTATTGCCCCTTTACATTTTCCATTCTCTCTCTCTCTCGACATCACATACTTCATAATTGTTTTTGCGAATTACTTGGATTAAACGTGGTTCGTGGCCCATGTTCTATGCGTTGATTTGTCATTCCCAAGTTACGTACTAACCCCTCTGAATTTGTCAGTCTAATTCGGCAACACCCTGTATATGTATTTGCAAATATACACGAAATTTACAATTATTGATGTTTTAAGCGCTTTTGTTAATTTTCAGTTGATAGTCAACTTTTAAGAAGTAAAACAAAGAATTTCTTTTTGCATTTTTCATCTGTCTTTGGCAGAATAATAATTATTTAGCCTGAAGTCCTAAACTACAACAATTGTTACTCAAGATTCATTTTTTCGTCCTTATAAGCAGCAAATTTTTAACCTGTTGTAATGAATTCGTTCGACTGTATGTTTAAATTTTTTTTTTATGTTTTAAAAATGGAAAGGTGATGTCAATATGCTTTTTATCTTAATGCATTACATTTTTAAATTTAAAAAAAATTACCATCATTACAATGATTTAATCTTCACTTCAGAAACAATTAAACTGGGCTTTTACAATGTAAAAGAGAACTATTTTATGTAGTTATTTTATTAGCTATTCATTATCCTCTAAAAAAATTGATGCGTTTCGAAACTAAAGCAGGTCACGTTGTGGAAGAATTTCCAGCAACACTTAATGCAAACGATGAATGAACATTTTTATAGAAAATTAAATTAGTTTTTTTTTTCACTCTTACATTATTTAACTTCTCTGCTGATCAAATGTATCACAGGTTAATCACATAGGTTGATTCTAAAAATAACGAATGAATAATGAACGAAATACGAAATAATAAATAACGAATAAATGATGAATGCTTTAAAAAAATCTTTTAAAATTAATAAGTTCTCAAAACATAATAAAACAATCCAAAATAACTGTCTTAAGCTTCAAATCCTTAACTTTTCACTAAAAACAATCAATTTTCCCTTTTTTTTCTCTAGAGTAAATGCATATTTTGAAGGGAAAAAATTTTAAAAGATTTATCTTTTAAATATATTTTTAGCAACAATTTGTTTTTTATTGTGTATTTTCTCTTTTTTGTTCATTTTTAATAGTCAGTATTAAATTTTCATGAAAAGAAAAATAAGAAAGTTTTACAAAGGCACATTTGCAGTCTCTTGAATTATTTGTCCTCTCATTGTTCAATCGCTTTTTCTTTATCCGGTTTGCCTTTGCTTAGTCTGACAAGATTCTTGAAAGGTCCAAATGGACAACAGGAATAAGAATGTGAGTGATTCATATGAAATAGGACAATGCAGAGCAATACAAAGGGGAAGCGTGAAGGGATCAAAAGATCCCATATAATCTTATTTCAAGTATAATTGAAATAAAAAGAAAATTTTAAAAGCAGAAGCTGAAAGCAAATCTAAATTTTCCTTTCTATAAAATTTAAGGAAATGGCAGACTATAAGTGCACTTGTTAGTTTAAAAAAGAAAAAAGAAATCTTTTTAACGCACTTAGGGAAATAAGTACCCTAATTTTACAGTCTAACTATTTTAAAAATATTTTAAGATAACGCTTTTCTTTATAAGCGAAAGTCATTTCCTTATTAAGTAGAAAACTTTTTACTACAAAAAATATATATGAAGAACTTTCCTTTTTATTTGTAAAATCAGTAAAAGAGATTTTTAGGAAGACAAATTTTTGATATAGTACTCAACATAAACTACAGTACACTTTTTAATTTGACACTTCTGATGTTTTTTAAATTTTAAAAACACTGTCTATGAAGCATTTTTGTTATACATTGATAGCATGAAAAGAAATAAAAACACAAGAGTACTTTTTATATCATGTATAGAAAACAATGTGAAAAAAAAGAGAAAACCAAGAATTTACATTTAAAAAATAGATTTTTAAAATGGTATTTACCATAATTAATTGTCTACCGCTGTCACTTCAATACCTGAGATAACAGCAGATTCACGAGTTTTGGCTAAAGGCCGCCTATTCACAAGCCGAAAATTGTCATTAACACCAACCCACCGATTGGGAAGATTGTTTGGGTGTCCGGCACAAGTCATTGGACAACTAAATGGCACAATGGGATGTTCAGAGACTAGTCTAAATTTTGTTTTTTCTGTTGATAGGGACTGGGGGAATCTGGAGGCTCAGAGGAAACAGACCTAATTTAATTACAATTGTTGAACGCCAGCAACGTGGCACAGTGGCTTAGGATACCAAAAGGCTCTAAAAAGGTCCCATCCGGCACATATCCAAAGTATATTGATAAGAAGCTACAACTAGTTGAGCTACCTTACTTTCAAAGTTTCTATCAATGGTATTTTTCTACAGAATAATGCACGACCACATACAGCATTCATCTTCAGATAAGCCGTTGCAGCATGTCTAGTTGTTTCCTTCGCTGCAATGTCAACTAATTCGCATTAATCGAGCATATCTAGGAACATAATTAGCTTTATGTTCCTAGATAAAGCATAATTAATTTTTCTTAACCAGTCCCCACTTCCTTTGGAGAATGAATTATGGAGGATGGGTAGAGAGTATATATGGACGTCCATCGACAAACAGTATCTACACTCTCATACCTCATATAGTTACTGCTTACAACATCGTGAACTACTTATTGAACCCTTGTATTTTCCGTTTTTGTTAAAATTATCTTTTTGTATATTAAAACATTTACTTACTAATACATTCTATGCCTGGGATTATAGTATATGGGCTTCCATCCATCAGACAGTATCCTCACTCCTTTACCTCATTGGGTTGCTTACAGCATCGTGAGAGATCCAACTTCTTTTTGAACCCTTGCATTTTCACATTGCTTATTAAAATTCTATTTTTGTAAATAAGATCAATTATTTTAATGCATTCTATTTCTGGAAATCAATTTTCATTAAATTCTACACACTCTTGTCTGGTGTTGCAGTGTATTTTTAAAACAAGATAAAAATCACGAATACATGTACAATTCCTCGTTTAATTCAACTTCAATCAGTCCCGATCCGTAAAAGCGGATAGAAATTTTAAAGCAGCAGATTCCGTTTTAGCTGAGTAGACTAAAAATAAATTTTAAAAATTTAGCGTTCAAAGTTTTTTTATATATAAATTTTTGAAGTGCGGCTCCTCTTTATGCAGTCCAATATCTTTAATATGATTTTGTTTTCATGTACATTTTTAGGTTAAGCGATACGATGTACATTCAATTATTTTTATGTTATTTCTAGTATATGTATGTAATTACACTCGAACTGTTTATTCTTGAGTAACTCCATTTTTTATTTCAGTTCACAGTGATTGAGAAAACATGGAATTTTGTGTGCTTTAATGTTAATTCCTTTTTATCGAATTCGGTGCAAAAATCTTGCTTCTAACAGATAGTAAAAAATCCATGCCGTGAATATAATAAAAAATAAAATTTCAAAACACTGCCTTTCATTGTATCAGGTGAAAACGAATTTTAATGTAAAAACGACATTTATGTAGTATGCAAAAAATCTTACAGCATTTAAAAATTTGTTAAATAGTATTGTGGTGTTAAAATAATAAAAATATCTGTTTTGAAAAAGTTTTATTTAAACAAAGTTTTATCAATAGTTTGGCCTTGAAAAAATGAATGTTGCTGCAGAGAAAACAGGTTACACATTTACGATTTAAAAAAAAATAATAATACCTAAGGGCATCTGAGAGAGACTAGTCTGTGGCTTCAGTAAAAAAGTATAAATAACTTTCCCTCTACAAAATAAGACGATCCAAACAATAGATCAGTGTGTTATTATGAGATTTAAGGTGTATTATAAACTCCACAATTTACTGCAAGCTATGGATATTAAAACTAAAGAAAAAAGACTTTAATTGCGAATATTGGAAGGGCTTCAATATCAGAAACGTTATAGTGATTAAAAGTAAAACACGGAATTATTTAACGGCAAGGAATATGGGGAGTGTAGTGTGAAAAAACAAGTTAATTTGTGAAAATCTTTTTCACGGTTTTGAAGCTATTTTTTTTAAGTTACTAATAACATGATGAAAATTAGCATGCTAAATCATTATAATAAAGATCACTGAAAATTTATATTTGGAGTTAATGAAAATTTTAAAAACAATTTAGACAAAGGCGACTGTGCTGAAGGACTGCATGTAACAAATTTCTTAAGCCTTCCGGAATATATTAGTGGTTGGGTTTTAAAGTCACACCTAGAAACATCTCGTCACGGGGCAAAGGTGCATATGAACTGACTACTCACTCTCCTAACAACTCCAGCGTAAAAACTGAACTTCGACAGATTTAATGCACATCAACCTCTCAACACGGCGCGTCTTCATGGCATCAGGACATGAATCCCCGACTCGACAACAAAAATAGCTACAAGTTCATGACTATGACTTCTGGAATAACGTAGCCATGGCTTATTCTGGAAATATTCACTATTCATTTCTTACGAATCATTTGAATGAAAAACAAAACAATTCGTCGCCATAAAAGAAATGTATAAGGAGAAAATGTCAATTAGCAAAATGAAACTATTAGTTAATATCATTCTTCATGGGAAAAACATTAAATTGTTAACATACCGAAAAAATATATAAATTTATAAGTCACATTTCATTTATTGATTGTTTCTTCTTTAACATTACGCATCGAGTTTCAGAGCAACCCAATGTTATTTCATGATGTACCTTGAAATTTTCAGCTGAAGGCAACTGAAGAGAACAACGCCGGAGCTAGCACCTCACTCTTTACGCGCATATCAGTCTATGTTCAAGACTCTTATGTCTGAAAAGAAAAGGTTGACATCTTTTTGAGCAAAAATGTGCTTTCATGTAGTGCTTGCTTACCTCGCTCTATTCCCTTGAGAATCTACTACCCAACTGTGTGTGTGTGTGTGTGTGTGTGTGTGTGTGTGTGTGTTGTGTGTGTGTGTGTGTGTGTGTGTGTGTGTGTGTGTGTGTGTGTGTGTGTTGTGTGTGTGTGTGTGTGTGTGGTGTGTGTGTGTGTGTGTGTGTGTGCGTGCGCGTAAGTGCGTGCGTAAGTGCGTAAGTGCGTGCGTTAGTGCGTGCGTTAGTGCGTTGCGTAGGGGCGTGCGTAAGTGCGTGAGTGCGTGAGTGAGTGCGTGCGTGAGTGAGTGAGTGCGTGCGTGAGTGAGTGCGTGCGTGAGTGAGTGAGTGCGTGCGTGAGTGAGTGAGTGCGTGCGTGAGTGAGTGCGTGAGTGAGTGAGTGCGTGCGTGCGTGAGTGAGTGCGTGCGTGCGTGAGTGCGTGTGTGTGTGTGAGTGTGTGGGGGTAGATTTTCATGATTGTGTAGCTAAGAACAAACCCCTCATTACTGATACTAATTCCAAATAATGTATACATTGGTTCACAGAGTACTAACATGAGAGCCTTGATGAGTAAAAAATTTTAATTTTCTCTGACAAATCATCTTTCACATTTGTCGACGTTTCACAGGGGTGTTCTATCTTAACTGCAAATGTTTTGAGAACTATAGGTATAATAAAGTGAGAAATATTTTTTTTCAAAGATTCCGTTCATTTATAAGATCAAGCGAGATAAAATTTTGTATCAAGAAAAGAAAACGAATTATACTGTTCTTTTACATTTTCGTTTAGTTCCATAAGAAGGTATAAAAATGCGGCTAGGAAAATAGGAATAAATATTTTAAAAATAAACTAGTTATTTTTCAATAAGTTTCAGAAGCAGAGAAAATTACAGAACATTTTAAACGTTTTCTTTTGAGAATAGTTTATCGCATAGCGTTTATAAAAAAAATCTAAAAAATTCGTATACAGGTCATTAAGTTTGTTTGGTTGAAGACAAAACGTTTTGGAAGTTTCAAGCTGCATGTTTCTAATAACTTTAAAGACATCAGATACTTTATTATAACAAAAAATTGGAAATTATTAGTGAAATAGTTTTTCTTAATTGAAATTACACATATAGGTAGTACTTAAAAGCTTTTATCGTTTTTTCTTTTTAAATAAGTAAAACACAGCCAAAAATGAATTTTTATTAAAAGTTCAAAGTTATAAAGATATTTCACTTTGTCATCAATTTACAATTATTCTTTGCGCTAATATTTTGTTGAGTTTCATTTGCTAGTGAGACAAGAAGTCATTCTATATGGCGTATTTTCAGTATGTTTTTTTAACCATTCAGGATCAATACCGCTCCATTTTGCATATATATTATCCTCAAGCCCTTCAAATGTGAACTATTCTGTCTCCTATTTTCATACACTTTTCTGATAAGATAAGCCGAGACATTTTATATAATGTTTAAGTCTGGGGAATCAACTGGCCACGTCAAAATATTGACGTGTTCTTTTGAAGCCATTTTTTATTACTCCAGAAACGTGGCAAGAGAAAGTGAGAGAAAGAAAGGATCCATCTTACTGAAAAATAAAATTATTATCCCTTAAAATTGAATAATATTCTGAGAGTGTACGTCTAAGATCCATAGATATATTTTTCTATGTTCATTTAGTAGTCTCAAGTACTAAATCCATCTTGTCTTTAACTGACCTGTTTCTCAGAACATTAAAGATAAGTTTTTTAAAACGCCTTCTCCATCTGGTGTCTTTCTTTTTTCTGAAATTGTGCCAATAACAGTTTAAGCCACATGTTCCATCAAGATTAAAACATTTCTCTTCCGAAATATAAAATTTTTCCGGTTCAAGTTATCCGTAATCGACTTTAGAAGAGATTCTATTCGAAGCGTTTTATAACTTTCGATTAATGCAGTCTTTTTATTTATTTTGACAAATTTTGTTAAATAAAAAATATTTAAAACACATGGAACTGTTAGCCTCAAAGCTTTTTCACTTGCAGCAATTTTCCCTAGAGTACCAAGACGGATAATACATACTCTATCTCTATAATACAATTTTGAATTTCCATCAGATCTCTTCTGTACCGATGCATCAATTCCACGTTTGATTATATTTTGTACAACAGATTTCTATCCTGGAATTTATTTAGATGTAGATGACGAACTGGCATTTTACTCTTACTCTTCTTTTTGTTCTTCATATCCTGTTGTTTTCTCGAGTGTTTTGTAAAGTGTCTCTTTGAGATAAATTCAGACCATATATATATGACTCGTTAGAACTACATTTAAAAATGTATACACCAATCTGTAGTTATTTGCTATTAAGTTAAATAAAACAACAACAAAAATCTCATTATCCTTATGGGGTTATGAATATTTAAAATCGCATGAAGAAGTTATCTTTTTTTCATTAATTGTTTTTTCATTTTTAAAAAGAAACATTTTACGTTTTTAGGATAGATTCTTTAAGAGCATTGTACATACTCTTGTTTGCAAATATTTGTAACCATGTTCTTGAAAATATGAGATGGAGTAGAAATAATTTAAATCAAGTTCATTTAATAAATACTTTTGTGTCTGCCTTTAACTAAAAAGATAAATTCTTTAAAAAGCAGAATTTTTTTAATTGATTCAATTACTTTTAAGACGTTACTTGTTCCTCGTTAACATTCTATAAACTTCTCGTATATCAAGAATAGCTGAATATCTTTTCGATTAATTGAAATTAACTTATTAAAATTAAGGATATATAAAAGAAAGAGTTATACATATTATTTTATTCCAATTTAAAATGATCGCACGTGCTTTGTATCAAATAATGTATGGATGAATTCTTTATAACTACTTCATACAAGAATTTTAATATTGAAGATTTGAAAAAAAAGGAACGGAATATATGTTTATTATGAATACTTCAAAAATTAAACGTCGTTTTAAGTCTGTATATTATTGCTTTTAGCTTAAACTGAGTATTAGTATTACATAGCTTGACATTATAGGCAATTTTTTTTCATTTGATTGTTGTTTTGTATGTATTGTAGAATATTGAATTAATACATTCGAATAAAATAATTTTTCAATAAATTCTGTTTTTGTTACAACATAGAAATCCCAAACTTACTTTTTGTGCAATTGTTATTTTAAAAGTTGCGCTCAAGTTTCAAAAAGAAATAAGAAAACATTTTAATAAAAAATTCTTCATATATTTAAAAGTAGATTTTAAAATGTTGTTATATTTATCGATAATGAAGATATTATATTGTACACAGAAACTAAAACAGCATATATGCCTGAATTTACATTTCTAAACCCTTATATATTCATAGATTGCAATGCTAAGCTGAGCTAAATTTTTAACGCTTATAACCATAAATCTGAATTACTTACTTGTTTCCAAGGTTAATTACCTAATTAAAAACAAATTTATATATATATATATATAGTAACATAAAATGAAAGAAATACATGGCATAATAAAATTGATAATACAAAATAATATCACTAACAAAGCTAGAAGATTCAAACCAGATTTAAAGAAACACACTTTAAAAATAATGGAAGAGTCTATTATAGAAGAATTAACTAAGCGTATGTATAACATGGAACAGAATTAGAACTTTAAAATGTAAGAAGCCAAAAGAGTCAATAGACTAAAATGAAGACCTGTTATGATTTCTAAAGCTGTTGCTGAATTAGGACCAGCAAAATTAGGGTTAAATATATTTTATGGATCCTACCTTCCCCTGTTCAGCAGAAATTTTATACATAACAGGAAAACATACCAATATTGAAAAGTTAGGCCTAAAACCAACCACGTGTAATTTGCAAACAAAAATAAAATAAAAATAATAGAAAATATGAAAGGAAATGAATCCTAACAAAATACAAATAAAAATAATTTTGAAGAGGAATAAGAAGCAAAAACAAAAAAAAAAAAAACGGAAAAACTGTATATATATATATATATATATATATATATATATAATATATTATAATTAAATATAATTCTTAATGCACTCAAAATGCTCATATATATAGTATTCCCCGCCCCCCTCGTAATGATTTCCGTCTTGCAAAATATGAACGATAAAATTTCTATACTTACAACTGAATTAAGTAGTGTAATTCTTTTTTAATGCCATGTGTTGTTAAAATGAGCTTTTTTCCCCTGCCAACATTAAAACTACACTTACGAGAATGTCTCCTTTTCGTGTTCTTGTATAGGCTATTAACGACACCATTTCGAGCTTTTATTATCGAGTTCATGGTTAGAGTATCCAAGGGATATAATTAAGACTCCCTCAGGAAGGATTCTTTACCCACCCCAATGTAGAACTTTTTCGGTGAACAGTAGAGAAGAAATTTTGCTATAGCTTACCATTGTCTGACCTTACACAAACTGTTATTTATTTTCTCCTTAACTATAGATTGTTTAGTAGAACTAATTCATTTCGATTGATGAATTCGTTGTTTAATGCAAGATTGGTATATTAAATATACTTATACACAAACACAATCTACATCAAACATATGCATATGTGTGAGGGAAGGAGGGTGCAAAACGACTTGTTTTCATTCCTTGGAATAAACTAATATATGATAAATGGCTGCATTTTTCATTTAAATGGATGTTTGTACATACATGGCTCGCTTCATTTCAGCACCATTCATCCAATCAGTATGAAAATTGACATGTATATATATGTATATATATTGTTGAGAGAGGGAGAGAGAAGATATATACATAAATATTTTGTGTGCTATTCTCTATGTTCAGTTTCCCACCAGGTGGCGCTACAGCATATCGACTACTGCACCATTCAACCAATCGCCAAGTTGCCAACATGATCGCCAAAAATGATGCCAACTTGGCTCTAACGCCAACATTTCACTATGTTTCCATTGAATCGCCATTATAATGTAAGGAACAGCGTTGCTTGCGAATATTACAATTTTAACATAAAATAAATACAACAGAATGTAATAATAACGTATTACACATCCAGATGTAAATTAATCACACTATTTTAAGCATTTGTTACAAAAAATTTGTGTAGCAATGTATTACTTTTGTTGACATAGATCAGCTTAGGAAGGTGCTTTCAAAAATTGACCCACAAGAGAATGACGGGGTGTTATAAATAAAACAAAAATCTTTTTTATCAGCTATGAGATCTACAGACTTAAAGTTTAACAAATAGGGCTTTTTAGTGCGTTGTTCACGTATTAGAACAAAAGCGCTATTAGGATGTAAATTTCGTCTTCGTCTTCGTTCCATATTTTGTCGTATACCTTTTTCTCAGACAATAAGCAACCAATTGGCCTCGGGTTTCGGCATTTGGTCGCATTTGTGCCATAGATGAGCCGAATCATATTTAAGTTTCCCCATAGTTTTCCCGAATTTTCCTACAAAATGTGAAAAACGCGCTAAAATTACTTGGCCATGCCAATGATTAATATCTTGTTTTGTTCAGCTGAGATATGCAAAAAGCTTTTTTTTAATTGGCAATTCACGTAAAATTAACTCAGTAAAAACTTCTTTATCTTCAATCTGTATTGTTTTATTTTTCAATTCACTTGTGCGAAGAACGGGTATACTAACTAGTATACAGATAATACATGAAATGAGTATGTAAAGTGTCTGCCCCTATATTATAAACTTTATAGGATTCTTAACAGCGCTTTGACACTGAAATTGTTTATATTGTATCTTGAATATTGGTAATAATATAACTAAATTGCTGATGCGATTTATTAAATAAAATTCATGCATTTAATTTATAAAACTGTTATTTTTCAAAGCCTAAATAAATCTTCAAGAATCTTTTGCTAATATTTTCATTTATATAATAGTCATTAATATTAGTTTAATTATTTAATAGATTAATGTTTGCTTACACGAGTAAATTTAATTCCTAAGTACTTTTAATCATTGTTTATTTTTTTCGATTTTTGCTTGCACTATTACGTAAGAATTTTTTGCTTAAAGGTAAGATTAAGGTTCTATGAAGCAAGCTTATCCCTACATCATTGCTCTTAGTCAGTGACAGTTATAAAAAATGTAATGGTTTTCGATTTTTCTCAATTGATTTTTCTTAATACATTGGTTTTTGTTTTTGGTCTTCTGTTTCAAAATTTTATCCTCTTCTGTTTCGTAGTATATAAAATTTGTCCACCATTTTGTTTATTTGCTTATTATTATTATTATTATTATTATTATTATTATTATTATTATTATTATTATTATTATTATGTAATCTATATTTTGCATCTGAAATACTTCATATTAGTGAAGTATTCATGTTTATTCAATTTCTGTAATTGATTTACACCAATATATAGGTCCATATGATAAAAAATTAATAGTTCAGAAAACTAAGCGTTAATAGAAAATGCATAAGAATATTCAGTAAACCTTTTTACTTAGCTATTATCATGTTCTTCATCACGTTATAAGAAATTTTAATTTTGATACTTTTCGGAAAAAATACGTAAAAATTTTGATACGACATCATGTAAATTAAATTATGAAATATTTTGAATTGTTAATTCTCTATTTCTATTTTATTAAATATATTCAGAATGCACTTTTTTATACCAGTGTTTCGATTTTTTTTACCCTAAAATCTCTTTTTGCATCCAATTAAAGCTAGTAAAATGAAATAATAATAATTTAAACTTTAGTTTAAAATATTTTCATCTGGGAACCAAATTATTGAGATCAATTTATTTGATTTAATGGCTATGATCTAGTTATATTTGGATAGCTAAAAGGAAGATTCTTATAGAAAAAGTGAAGGATAATAAAGCAAATTCCTTAAAGAAGTTTTGAAGAAATAATACTTTTAAATATGATGACAAGGCTTCCAATTTATATGCAACATAATTAACTTTACATAGCTCTTTGGGCAACAAAATATGAGATAGAACTTTTTGATATAATTGTTAAAAAGTATCTTAGGGAATTATTAAGTAAACGAATTTTATAAAATGTATCTGAGAGATCACTCTCAATATTTAAATTCCAATCTTCTCGCGCAATGATTAGGAGGGAATAGAAAATTATGCAAATCAAACTTTAATGCAGATAAATAATTAGAATTTAAAAGCAGAAAGTATAATTAATTAAAAATAATAATCTGTCAAAATAATTTATTAAAAATTATAACGATGTATTCAGTGCCATAATACTCCCGAACTGTAAAATTGTAACAACATTGTTGGAAAAATTTATGATCCAGATTTAAAACCAAAATGAGTAAGTGTTTATTAACGTCGCATTCTATAGCAAAATTTGGGTTTTTGATGACGGACCTCGTAGTTCTGAAACATTGTCAAGTGATGAGTACACCTGAGCTGGCAACCCCCTCTTCTAAATGCCACATCCTGCCAACAAGGTGGGGGGCTTTGATCACCGACAGATTTAACGCGCATCAGGTGGCTCTTCAATAGCACAAGTGCTCGAACTCATGACATGCCAGTCATGAGCTCATGATCATGACTACTAGGATACTGTAGCAACTTATAACCAAAGCATTTAAACTATAATTAGGTAATGCCAACTATAATTAAGCAACTTAAGAAATTTCAATGATAAGTAAGTATATATACATATTTATAATTAGAGTGTTTCCATAATATTTATAAATAAATACATTGGTTAACAGATCATTGTTCTCACAGTAATCTATACAGTTACCTCTGACTGAAAGAGTAATAGTCGAAAGTGTATATGTGGCGAGTCGATTTTCGAGGCAATTAGGTAGCACCGGCGTAAATCGATTCATCGAACGAATAATTATTTGGGTCATTGAGTTCATAATAGCAAAAGACTGCTTCTTGAGTAAGGTACATTATTACTGTTTCCACACCAGACATTCGAATCTCTCCATATTTGCTGGATATCCGTCATTCTAGCTGGAAAAGTATTTCCCAGAGAATATTTTCATTCTGATTGAAATTTATAAGTAATCATTATTTTCGAAATATTTGTCCAGTTTTGGAATGAAAGTATTAACAAATATATCCTGAAAACTTTATTTCAATTATTTGAATAAGAGAAAAGTATTTATCTGGAATAATGATGCGTAATTTTTATAAGAGTCTAGTGAAGGAGAATTATTCATTATCCTTGTCAGTCGGGGAATTAAAATTTGTTTCCTAAAGAAGTTGAATTCCTGCTGTTTTATACGAAGCACATAATGTTTAGCATAATTGTACTACTATATAATTTTACTTTCTCTGAAAGAAAACTCAAAATTACTTAATAAATTTACAAATAATAATATCATATTGAACTAAAAATACAATAAAAACTTACACTCAGAAATCGGTAACAAAAAGTGAAATTATGATTTGCGAATCAGGAAGAAGTCCCTATAAACTAATATACTTTTCTTTCTTTCAAATTTCACGTATTACAAGAAATATCATTGCAGTTAATAGAAATTTCACCTTTAATTTCACCTAAAAACAGAAAAATTAACGAGTCAGGGAAGCCCTGTTTTCAACCATGCTTTCCTGGTAATACTGTTCATCCCCCTCTACGTTATTTCCGTGTGCTTTGAGTGTTACACGTGTCTTTCTATGGTGCTTTCAGTTGTGATTGCTTACTGTTAGCTGTTTATCTGCTATATCATGTTCAATTATCTTGGCTACATTTGCTATACCTTGCTCTAGTTGCGTGATTTTGACAGATAAACATAAAACACTGTTAAATCCTTTTAAAAAGTATTTTATCAAGCTCTGATTGCATGTCGTGTGTGTGTGTGTGTGTGTGTGTGTGTGTGTGTGTGTGTGTGTGTGTGGTGTGTGTGTGTGTGTGTGTGTGTGTTGTGTGTGTGTGTGTGTGTGTGTGTGTGTGTGTGTGTGTGTGTGTGTGTGTGTGTGTTGTGTGTGTGTGTGTGTGTGTGTGTGTGTGTGTGTGTGTGTGTGTGTGTGTGTGTGTTACAGTTTTAATTCATTATTTTTTCTATATTTTATATTATATTAGAACTACTAATCTGATTCATAAAAAGGATCGTTGGCTGAAAACTGCATGTACACTGAAACAAATTATAAGTGAAAGCGACTCAAATGACGAATCATCAGTTTGGAAATCCATTATGAAACATAAAATTAGAAAATATTCTGATTAGTTTTCATCATTTGGATTCCCCCATACATGCAATTAAGATGTGGAAAGACCAGTCAGCGTTCTATGTAGCAAAAGTTTATCAAGCTAAAGTTTGAAATTCACCAAACTCTAACATCATTTGGATTTAATACACAATGCACACATTGATAAATTTAACGATTTTTTGAAGTCCAATAACAAGAACTTGCTTCCAGTTAGAAAATATTACATACGGTGATATCAATAAAAAAAGCAGTAAACGCTTCATATGAAGTATTCTTACTTTAGTCTAAAGCTAGAAAACCTCATAACACAAGCAGAGTAATTAATTCTTCTCCTAGTTATTTATCAAATTAGATCTATACATTTTAAGTTTTCAATTTTCAGACAAAAAATTAAATATTTTACTTATATTACGTCAGTTTGTGTTATTATACAATTGCTTGCATATATGCGCTCAACGCTAGTTTTTAATAAACACTGGGGAAAACAATTAAAAGGAGGAATGGTTTTTCTTTTTAAAAAAATAATAATAATTTGCACTTATACGCAAATAAGGCATCAGATGATAACTAAACTCTCCGCGGAACCCTCTGCTTTGCAGTAGCCTGTGACGTCTAAAGACAGTGCTGCTGTAATCGCGTTTGTGCACCTCACTTTCTCGCTGAAGCTTGTAGTGTAAGAACGTTTTGAAACATCGTAACTTAGCCCAATCCTTGTTTCTTGAATTTCTTTGTTTACTTATTGTTAACATGGCCAGTCATTATCGTCAAGACGATGGATGCCACATGAGGAAGGATAGCTAATAGACTCAAAGGCAGGCCAATCACAGGCTACCTACTGTAGGGATCTCGAAGTTTCGAGAAATGTGGTGTTCAAACTGCGGAACTAGCTCTAAAGACAGGAACAATGGCCCACCGACCACGTCAAGGCATCAAAAGGAGAGCATCACCGGCTCAAGACCGCTAATTGAGACTTCAAGCTGAAAGGAATTGGTCCGCGGCAGTGCAATTGTCTCGTTACCTGTATAATGCAATATGTATCCATTTTACGGTTAACAGTCACCGAGAGAATGCAGGTGGACAGTATGCCAAGAGTCCTATATTCTGCATCCCTTTGACTGCGAACCACAAAAAGGGCCCTCTAACATGGTGCCAAGAACAGCTGTCTTGGACAGAGGAGGATTGGGGATAGGGTTTCTCTTCAGTGGTGTGTAACGATACAGTCTGGTCAGTGATTCGAGACATATTTTCCACTAAAGAGAACCCGATAGTCGACATCAGCCATCTAACATTGCCGAAAAGGACCACTAAAGTTTAGGTAGTCTGACGATCTGGTCAGGCATCATGGCCGACGGTATACCAACCTTCATGTATTCTATAGAGGTTCTCTGATAGGTTAGAGATACAGGTACGAGATCCTTGCACCCTATGTCAAACTTTTCCATGCAACATACGGACCAAATTTCATCTTTTTGGATGAAAACGCACGCCCACATAGGCTCAGTTGATGAACGAATACCTCCAATCAGAGGATATTCAATGATTGGAATTGCCTGCGATGACACCCCTTACCTTACGTTAATAAAATACTTATGTAACATACATGGACACTAAATTTCAGCTCGAAGACCAGGTCCAATGACCATCGATTAGCTCAAGAGTGCCTTGGTACAAAAGTGGATGAGGTTGCCACAGGGGTTCATAAGGACCCTGGTAAACAGTATGAAACATTGATACTATAGTTGTGTGGCTGTTAGAGGTGATCCTACATTCTATTAAACATCTTTTTATCTGACTGACAGGGTGTCGATTAGCTACTGTTTTTGGACCAAGTGACAAGTTTCCTTATTTATGGCGCAGGTTTGTGCTCATTTTTGTTTTCCTAATTTTTTTAAATATCGGTAGACATTTTGGATAAGTTTGGTTTTATTTGCTTTGTTAGTTTCTTTTTTATTGCAAAGAAAAATATTTGCCCCTTCAATTGCTTTCACCAGTGTATTTTACCAACTTTGCGAATGAGTGAAACGGCATTACATTTTATATATTATGGTACTTCTAATAATTAATATAATATTACTTGTTTAACAAAATATTCAATAAAAGTTTCATTAAAATAAAATAATCGTGAAATCATGAAACCGAAATCGAACATATTTAGTAACTCTGGTATAATTTCATCCTAAATGAAACTTACAGACAACGGAATTCATTTGTTTCTATTACCCTTAAATTGTAACGAAATTTTTTTACTGTACCAAATGTATTGCAATGTTTTTTCAATATAAGCTGTGATATGAATTTCTAAAAATAGACTTTGAAAACAACCAATTAATGTAAACCAAGAATGACAAAGATACATTAAATATGCATCTTGTACCCATATTCGACAGCATAAAATAATTTCATATTGAATTTATAAAACAAAATCTAAAAGCAGATTTAAATATTTCAGAAACTTTAACAAGAACTCCCAATGTTATACCTCAAAATATATTCAAATAAATTTAGTTTTTTCTTAACAGGAGAACAATTTTTCGCTACAGACAAATAACTGTTCAATAATGGGGAAGTACGATAAATTGATTTTTCTTCATTCTCTTTTGCTGAAACTTGATAAAAGTTTTTATTTGATGCTTTCAAAACTCCTAATCTTTTGTTTGATAAAATATATCTCTTGTGTTACTAATTTATAAACATTTTCCAGTAAATCAATGTGGACTACACTTTACTCTCAGATATTCAGGAAACATTTATACTTTATTTTGTATAGATTTTCTACTCTAAGTCTTTCTACAGTAATACAATACTACTTAAAACATAAGAAAAAGGATTTATCAAACGTATATGTATATTGCAAATCATTTCTTCATGGAATCTTTGCATCCCTCTTTACCTATTCATTCATTCTTTTATCTTTTATTAGTCTGGAAATATTCCTGAAATAGCTCCAATATTTAATGAAGTTGAAATACTGAGGAAAAATAATTCTAAAAGACAATGCAGAACATGAAAGAGTAACTTCAAAGGGTTTTAGAAGTCATCATTTAAAACTCTATTTTAATTTTTAAAAAGTAATAATTTGGACATATATTTAAAAATACAAGTATCTTTTTTCTAAAACTTGAATACATATATATTTCACTTTAAAAACATCTTTTAAGTAACTATAGTTTTGTAAGTGAAATTTCTAGCATTATTCCATCCACTACAGTTGATAAATATTATGAATATATTTAAAAAATGTGAAAGAAAAATGGATAGTTGAAGTAAATAAATGTACCAAATAAAAATATGTTTAGAATTTATCATGTTAGATTAAAGTGATATGACAAACTTTTCTCTCAGTTTATTTTTATGAAACAAATGATACAGTTTCAAGAATTTAACATTTATGTTTTGGTATATAAAACATATTTTTACATTGAAACTTGAGCAATAAAGTATGCGATAATATCTGAAATAAATGTTAATAGTTATTTAATTTAATATGAAATTTTTTTAATTTAATTGAAATAAAACTTATGTCAAAAATGAAATATTTTAAGTGTAAAAACCTTACAGTAAGCAAACCTGTAGTTTGCAATTTATAATAAGTAAAATCAAAGCGTGTTCTAATAAACCTATTTAAACGATAATGTCTAGTGTAAAATGAAATAGTATATGTTTATTAGAATGAGAAAAAGAACGTATTTGGTTCCCAATCGGCATCTCGTATTACATACACACACTCTGTTACATTCTTATTTACAGATTTTTAGCTGATAAATATACAGTTTAATATCTTTTAAGCAAAAAATTTATTTAAATTTGAAATTATTTCTTTCGTAGAAAACAATTTGACTAAAATTCGACATTTATTCTAGAGAAAATAATCAATAAAAAAATTAAATTGTCAAAGATAAATTGAAAACTTTATAATCTTTATTCCATTAAAGTATATTTTAATTAATTAAAAAATGGTTACTCGGTAATATGAATTCTTAAGTGAAAAACATTCATTTTAGAGTAAACTGACGAAATTAATTTTATTTTTACCTTTAAAGCTTAAGCATTCTAAGAGACTTCGAAAATATTTAATTACTGTCCGGAGACAATCCAAGTGAAATTTATTTAGAACTGCTAAGATCGCATCATTCTTGGAATATTTTAAAACGTTTTTTTTTCTCCTTTTAAAATTAGGAATTCAAGAGTTAATAATGTGTAGTAGTGATTCAAGTTGAGAAAACATTACGGCTGACGATGCAGTAACCAATTGGGGGGAAACGTAATAACTTAGAAAACATCTTCGTTACTTTTCAGTTTATCAAAATTGCAAAAAAACTTCTTAAAGACAAGTCCTCTGTGATATCAAAGCTCTTGATAATAACTCAAAACTTCTTCCTCTTAATCATAAAACACAAAACTCTAAGCAACAGTCTAAAAAAACTAAAAAACACGCTTTATAGTTAATCGAACTAAAAAGTAAAATAATCTTATTATAAGAATAAATAACTAACGATAAAATTAATATCACTGTGGTAAAAGCTTGGGGTGCTTTGTCTGCATTTTTACACTAACGCTGCGTTTCAGAATAGAACTAATACAAAATTATAACAATTGACATCGAGCACGCTTTTACCTAGACATTAATTTTCTCGTTAATCATTTATTCTTATATTACGAATTATTTTTTGCTTTTAGTTTGATTAAATATAAAATGTGTTTTTAGTTTTCTTAAACTATAAATTTTATTTTTTAGTTCGATCTACAATAATAGCGTTTTTTTTTTTTTTAACTATCATTTATTCATTGTTGAATTAATTATTTTGCTTTAGGGTTGGGTAATCGTTAATTCTGATGATCCTGATCAGAAAATGGAACAAAATTATTAAATTACTGTATGTCATCAGTCCTTGACAAATGTGCAAAATTTCGAATTAATATTGTTGGAAATTAAATGTTAATTAAATAGATGGCACGGCAAGTCATCCGAGAGATATACAGAGTGTCCAGCCTTAATGTGACCCAATAGCTAATTCCCGAACCGTTCGGTTTACATATGCACTTCCAATTTGAAAAATGTTTTAAAACAGGTAAGGAATGTTTTTACGTGCTTTTCGAACCAAAAAAAACCATTTACAAAAAAATTACAAAATTTAATTTTTATACGGTCCCCAGGTCCTATCTCTTATATTTATGAAAAGATGCAGTACACAAAAACAAAGTAAACAAACAGTTTCATTTTATTACGATAAAAACTGGCTGAGTTATGGAACTTTAAAAATCATGCATTTTATCCATTTTCTCGCAATTTTCAAGAAGCTAGTAAGGGG
>BMAO01033828.1:0-11839 GCA_019973975.1 Trichonephila clavata | reverse complement strand
TGCTTGGTTTCTCCTTCTCTTTAACCTCCTCTTTTTCTTCTTTCTTTTTCATTTTTTCAGATTCCTTTTTACCTTTTTTCTTTAATTTATCTTTCTTGTGATCCTTGGCTTTAGCCTGAATATTTTAAATAAGTAATTATTGAGAAGCATGTGAAAAGTATTCATAAATAATTTAAAAGGTTAAAAAATCAGTTTTAATATTTAAATATATACGACTTATATCAGTTCTCTTCAGAGGGACTAAAATTCATTTAGGTCCAAAACCCTCCACAGCATTCAAAGAAGCTTAATTTTTTTTAATTTACACACTTAAAAGGCAAATAACTATAAATTTAGATCTTAAAATATGCCATTTGTCCAAATTTGTGAAAAGCTGAAGCAATATTGCATCAGCCACCCGACCCAATTAATAACAACTGATATCCAATATTATCCAAAATGATATCTTAAATTAAAAAAATATAACTTAAAGTAAATTGAAAAGTTTGTATAATAAGAGCATCGACAAAAATCTATATAATAAGAGCATCGATTTCCAATTCATATGTTTTTTTAAGTGTACTTTTAGGGAATTTTGGTATGATTTACACAAAAATTTTTAATTTAGTAATTTTCAAATTCTTTTTGGTTACTCTCTATGTGTATGTATTACATAAAACAGATTTGTACTCACAGTTTCATAAAATCGTAACCAATCAATTTCTTAACAAAAAATTTATGAAGTGATTTTAAAACGCTACTACTTTTACAAAAATTGATGTACGCACAAGAAATTTGATTTACAAGTATGTCATACTATACATAATAAAATTGGTTATGGGTTTTGTGATGACATCATTGGTATTTGAACAATACTTCTTTTTCTGAATGCTAATTGAAAATTCCTTAAAAATGCATCGTGAATTATAAATTTAATTATTTTAAAGAACTAAGTATTGCTTTGATACAAAAATGAATACTAGCTTCTATTACATGCATTAATAACAATAGTTAGAAAAATTTTAAAGCATTTGGCAACAATAGAAAAAAAAGCCTTAACATTAAGACGATATGGTACCATCTTCAAATTATTTTTAATATTCCAATATTTAGTTTTAATTGTATTTTATAAAGGTTAATATTTAATGATAATTCCATACAAAAAAATTTTAATTTGTTACAAAATGTTGGTAAATCTAAATTTTTTTGAACTTTTTAAAACATTTTATAAATTCCTTAGACTTTTTTAAATATGTCTCTTTTCTTTCAAAATTTAGCTTATAATATACTACATAAAACTGTGCATGGGGTTCTTTCTGCTGCTGCTCTTTAATTTTTTATTAATTTTTTTTATAGTTAAACTTCCAAAAATTCTACAAAAAACATTAATTTTGATTTTGAAATTTCTTAGAAAAAGTACTAAACATGTTAGAGCTAATTCCAAGCAGTTTTACAAAACATACATTTTAGAACATGTATAAAAAATTTCAAACCATATTTCAACTATCAAAAAGCCTTAGGGTTGAATAACATGAGTTTGAAGTTTTCATTCCATGAATAACATGATATAATATTAATCGAATAGTCTGAAATTTTTATGAAATGTTTAATTAGCTTATTTAAAACTACTTACCATAAAAAAATTGCACAAATGTAGAGCAATTAAACAGTTTATCGTCATAATGAATATATAGAAGAAAACGAATGAAAGAACAATATTTCATAAACTTTATCTTAATAATTATAAAAAAAATAAATACACACACTTAGCTAATGCACAACATGTACAAAACATGTTTATGCCTTTATTTTTTATTTCCATGATTTTAAAAGCCTTCGCATGTAAAATATTACATGAATGAAAGCAAAATGAAATAACAATTTATATTAAAATATATCCAAATCTAAGAACTGTATATGTGCATTTGTTTAAATAAATATCTTAAAATATTTTAATATTAAAAGTGTTTAATTTCACATACATGGGATATATATGTATATCACCAAAAACAATATATAAAAATGGGAGAGTTTTTCTATTCTTCGAATTAAATTTTTAATTATCTGAGTTATCGAAATGAGATTTAGTATTTTGCTTTGGGAGAATCTGTTTTGAAGTTTTAATTTCATTCATAATAATATCATAAAAAGCACGCACAACTTTTAATCTTGACCAAATCCATTTGCCCCCCCCCCCAATAAACAATTCACAAACTAGAACTTTTGAATGAAATGCACAATTCTTTCTTGAAATGATTTGTTACTGCATATATAAGTCAGTCTCATTGATCTGCCATAGAAAAATAATTAATTCATTTTTTATGAGGCACTTTTCTAGCAGATAATCTGAAAAGTGGCGTGGTAGTTGCTGTCCAGCATCAAATATTGCTCTATAACTTGATAAAAAAATGCAGGTAAAGCTTTGAAATTTTGTAGGCATATTTATAAGGATTCGAGGTATCAAATAAGCCAATAAAAAAAATCCCGTCAGGTTGATGATTTTAGGGTACTATATCGCTTAAATGAGGATAAATCTTTCTGAGTAAGTCAGTTTAAAGTTTTAATTTGCAATTGGGGAGTTAATACATACGAACGTAAAAGTTATCAAAACTCTGTGTTTTTTAAACTTAGAGCTTTCAAATTTTGTGAGATTATAGAAAAGTATACAAAGGATTAAAAAAAAGTAAGATTTGATTTTTTTGGCCGATTTTTGTACATTGAATTGTACTGTGTGCCCTTAAAACTTTTTTACTCCTCTAAGCATTTCATTAAACAATCAAATACACATATAATGGTTTATATCAACGAATTAATATGAGCAAACATTTTTTATACTAATAATAATGTTTTCACTCAATATTAATTAATAGAACTGAGCTCCAGACAGTTTTTCAAATAGAAAATATTCCATTACCTACATAATTTTTTGATAACTTACATACAAGAAAGCCATCCCAATTCACAATACTAATTATTTCTATTTCAATCAATAATTTTTTTTCTGTATAAATAATTTAATATTTTCTTTCTATAGCATAATAAAACAAATTTTCAATTTCATATGATCAAAGCATCGCATACTCTGACATTTATAAATTTTAAACAAATATTATAATAATGTGTGCAAGTCAAAAAAAAAAAACTACTGTATTTACTCAAATTTAAGCTGCACTATTTTTCCAGTGTTACTGCTACTGAAAATTGGGTGCGGCTTAGAATCGAAGACATAACTTTGCTGGATGGGAGAAATTCAATTTCCACCCTTTCAAAAGAGAAAATGTAACCATCCATTCTGGTTACTATCCTCATAACTTATCAATTCCGCAGTTTATATTCAGTATTCAGTCTATCCTAAACATCGTTGTCTGCTTGTATTTAGGAAATTTTTTTGTATACTTTCTTTTACCCCCTAAACATCAATATTATCAGTAATAGAATCCAGAAGAGTTCAAGATGACTCAAGTTTGAAAAAGGGAGCCAATTTTATATGCAGAAAAAAGAAGAAAAACAGAGCAGCAGCAATGAAAATTTGACGCAGATGACACAAATATACGTCAATGGCATAAACTAAATCATATAATTTTTGCTTGTAAATGTTCAACAGTCTTTAATATTCTTTTACATTCTTCTATAATACATTCTTTAAAAAAATATGCTGCATAACAAATGCACTGGATGGCATGGAAGGTGACACCATGAGGAAAAGGTGAAGCCGCCCAATTCCGTAGTCAGCTGTGACAATAGGAGTGACAAAATTACACGAGTTTCAAAACATGATACTGACTTTAGAATAACTATAGATTCATGTATATATTGAAAGTTTTTAATATTGGTAAAATAAAAAAATTATTAATTCTTATTATTTTCATAATTTTTTTTAATTTCAAAGTGTTGGATATTGATGAATCTTAAACACAATTTTTTATTTTTTTCTCAAAAACATGTAGAGGAATTGGGATTCTAATTTATATTGGAAAATAAATGTTTTTCTTTCACATTAAATTATTTGATACAAGCTATGAATCTAATTCCATCAAATTAAACCAACTCTTTAAATGTATCATTTTAGTTCCTAATAAATATACAAAACACAACAGCAAAATAATGAATAATACAATAGTTAAATTATGTTTAAAAAGCGCATACATAAGTGCAACAATTACAAATAAATTTATTAAAAGTTTGTTTTTTAAAAGGAAGTGCAAATTACTTTAATATTATAAGCATGATAAATTATAAAGTTTCTGGTAGATGAATTTGATGTTGATGAGTCATGAGTGCCACTTAAGACTCTTATTTTTAGAATATTTTTGTAATTCCTAAATGATTTTAAAAAAAATATGCCATGCTCTTTAGAAAAGAAATATCTCATTGAACACACAACTACACACTTTGATAATTTTGTTTAAAAAGTAGTAGCATTAGCAGAAGTAAAAAATACAGTGTGCAAATAGACAGTGAATGCAAAAGTTGTTGTATTTGTGAGTAAAACTTTGATTTTTTTTAAAAAAAATATCCTCCTCATATCATTTGAAAAATATATGAGTATTAACTCATGAAACATACATTAGTGTTTGTGATACAAGTTCAAACTAAATACTACCCAGAGTCTTGAAATATTTCAGATGTATTTCTATTGAGTAAATATTAATACATACTATTAATTAGAAAAAGAATGAATATAAACATGCAGAAATAAAATTTCTTAAGCAGAAACAAGTAATCGATACTTTAAAATAATGCTCACTGACATCAAGAAACTGTCTATACAAAGAAAACTTAAACCAGCAAGGTTAGTATTTTTTTAAAAAGCTGTTAGTGCTGCTATTTGCAGATGAGTAGCAATGGTGGCCAGAAGTAAAAGTTATCTAATAAATGCATTTGAATCTATTATGAGGAGTCTAAATCAGTAGGCATTATTAACCAAGATAAAACTATTATTTGGGTACTTTTAGAAATACATGCACCCTAACTCATTTTTTAATTGAGGATTATAAATTTGAATATAATGAAATGTAATTGATATGAAAGCTAAGCAAAATCTGGGATACCCAATCAAAACTAACCTTATCAATGATGTTTGCAGCTTTCTTAATAAGATCCGAGTTATCTGTTTTCACCAAAGAATGTGATGTATTGATTCCAGTTTCTCAGGGAACTCTTCTGTGATGAAGGGCCTGACTGGCTAAGTTCAAAGGCATATTCTGAAATGAGTTCCCACTTTCAGTCTTGGAAGGAGTAACAAAATAAGGGTGAGTTGGAAAGTGAGGATTTGTGTGGCAAGGAAGAGTAACGCATCGGGCAAAAGGACTTGATGTATAACTGGAACTGGAACTAATGGTGGTGGAAGTGGAGGAACATGCGAGAGCAATGGTGGTGCATGAACATGGCTCGAGGTTGTGGTGAGTGGTCAAAGAAACTGTTGACTGGGAGATGAGTTAGGAGTTGAGCCATCACTACTCAATAAGTCATCCTTGAGAATAGGAGACGGAGTCCTGTCCTCAACTTTCAACATGAAAGATGAAGATTTTTGGTTTTTTGGAGAAGAATATGGAGCTGGAGACTTGGGTCTAGAATCTTTAGATCCTTTCTTCTTATTTTTGTCTTTTTTGCTCCTCTTAGGACTCTCTGATGACTTTTTGTTTGAATCAGAAGTCTTTTTCTCCTTTTTCATGGAAGTCTGTATTGGAGAGTGAGGAGTCATATCACAAGAAGACAATGAAGAACTATCAGAAGTGTCCGTGAAATCATAAATGTCCTTTGGTTCCAATTTTTTCATCACTGGAGGACCACGAACAACAGAATTGATTGTTTCATCCATGGCCTTATTTTCAACCTCAGATTCTTCTTCTCCTCGTCGAATGACTGCTTCAATACATTCATCGATGACTTCTAAACGAGATTCTCTTTCTTGACGAGCTTGAGTTTCAAGAGAATCATCAATGACCAATCTGGATTCAGGAGATTCTTCTCTAAAATCTAACTCATCCATCTCCAATGGTTCATCAATTATTTCCTTTTCCACTTTAACTTCCACCGGAGGTGGCTTAGGTTCAATAGGAATTACTTTAGGAAGCACTGGTTCAGGAGGAGGAACTGGTTCAGGTTCAGCACTTTTCATACGCTCACCTTTAAAATGTTTAATGGATTTTGCTACTCGTGCTGCCTTTAATTTCTTTGAGCTTGACAGCTTTGAAGACTTAATATGAGAAGAGGAACTAGATCCTCCAGAATGCTTCAATTTTGCTTTCATTTTACTCAATTTAAAGCTTTCTTTAACTTTACGGAATTCATCTCTTTGTGTTTTCAGTTTCATTTTATCACTCTTGCTTTTTTGACGAACAGAATCATCTGATTTCATGCTCTTTTCCAACTTGGTCGACTTGTGAGAACTACTATGCTCTTTTTTGGAGCTTGATGAAGATGTTACTGACTTTTCATGCTTGCCAACTGCATTCTCTTTGTTTTCTTTTCTTTCTTGGAAGATTTTATTTTCTTTAGATCTTTTTTGCTAGCCTCTTTGTCCTTTCTGGATTTTGATTTGTCTTTTTTAATGTCTTTGAATTTTGTATCTTTCTTTAAAGACACAATAGTGAGAGAATGTGATGGCTGTTCTGGTGTGGGTGGGGGAGAATCAACTAAACAAGGCAATGATGCTTCTGCTGTTTTTCCTTCATGGACAGGTGAAATAAAACCAGATGGTGTCATAAACACACTTGTCACTTCTCTCATAGGCCTACCCTCTTCTTCTGTATAGTACCTAAAAATAAAAAAAAGCAGAAGAAAATTTTAAAGCTAAAAATATTATTTAAAATGAAGTCAAATTCTTTTTATAAAACACTAGCTGTTACCTGTCTGAAGGGTTATTGCTAGCATTAAGCATTCAATTGTATTAAAAAAATTCGTATAAGTCTCACCTGTTGATTTAAAAAGGACAATACTTGAATTTCTAAAATTTAAAAATAGAATTACCTTTTACATTTCTGTAACTTCCCCCTCCAAACTGGATTTCCTCAAAACCCATTTTTAATGGATCTATATTCAGCAAAATAAATATGCTTGCCAAATTTCAAGCTGAAGTCTTATTGTTCAAAAACGGAAATAGTTTATCAATATGCCCTGTAACCAGCCTTAAGAGTACATTTCTGTAAAACTTATTCTTAAAGGATTTCAACTCGACAAAAGAAACACACAAACCAAATTTCATTACTGTAGGTCAAGTAGTTCAAAAATGATAATTTTTTTTTATCTGTCTGCCCCAGTGACTTCCTGCAACCTTTCTCACTGGAGGTGATTTAAGCAAAACTCATTCTTAACAGAGCTCTACTCAACAAAAGAAACATGCATAGCAAATTTCCAGTTTGTAGATCTCATTGTTCAAAAAGGGAACAGTTATCAATAATAACTCTTCAACATCTCACAACTCCTCTTGAGGGTCAACTTTTGCAAAAACCCTTTCTTATATAGCAGACATCTACTCCTTGAAAGGAAAATGCCTGCCAAATTTCGAGTCTGTATGTATAATAGTTCCTGAGATATCATGAGTGAATTTCTTTTCTCCTTTACACACACACACAGATATATATATATATATAGATAGATAGATTTTTAAAAGGCAATAACTGCCATAGAAAAGAACCAAAAAAAAGTACAGACAAAATAACAATGAAAGAGCTTTGTATATTTAAAGTAACCAGAAAAGGTTTTGCTAATAATTTGCTATTAAATTGTTAAATTATTAGTTTTTAAATGACATAAAAGAGAAATTCTCTTAAACAAATTTTTATCCCTTTTTGTAAAATCTTTTTTAGAAAAAATTATGTCAATTATTGCATTTTTAAAAGTATGTTACTAAAAACCCAAGTTTTACAAATTTATAATCACCATGATTCAATTCTAATTTTAAAGTATCAGTTATTTTAAGATCAATAACCGAAATCCAACTTCAAACTTTTGTTTGCACAGGATTTGTTTTTTAAACAATTGTCACTGAATTGGACTGTTTGTACAAGTCATGTATAACTTTTTCCTGCAATTTATATTAAAAATTACTAAAAATAGCAGCATTTTACATTTCATGCTATAAAACAACAGTATATGAAATTAACTATCAAAATTCCTTGTTTTCATTCAACATGTTAGAATTATTTCAATAGACTAAATTGCTTCAATTTTTCTTTTATAGAAATTAAAACACCACATCATAATCTTCAGCACTTAAAAAAATTAATCATAGATAAAAAAAATATTTACATACTATTAAAACATATTACAATTTTTTCATACCTAGATCGTTTATTAGTTTCACCAGGCCAATCATTACGTTTAGACCCATGTTTTGGACTGCTTAATGGTGATGGAGAATCACCACTAGCACCAGCTTCTAATGAATTTTTCTTTGCACCATCAACAGAAGAATTTTGTGAAAACACTACATCCTCTAAAAAAAAAACCAATTTTATAATTAAATATAATAAGTTTTAGAATACCATATACTTCTAAACAACAAAAACTAAAGCTCTAATACAATTTAAAAACAAAATATCCTATTGATTTTGATATTCCTAATATTAAAATCTTAATAATTTAATGAAAAAAATTCATAAAAATTTTAGTGGAAGACTTTTAGAATGAATTAAAACACTATCTTCAAATAATTTATTTTAATTTTTAAACGTGATCAAGAAATAGAAATTATGGCGTACAATCACCCACCCTCTTTTTTTCATGTGATTTTGGAAGAAGTCCACTGCATAATCAAACAAAATATTTCAAGAAATCTTTTTAAAAGCAAGATTATATGAATAAGTCTACAGAACAGTAAAGAGAGTACTTTGAAGAAGATATGTTTTTTAATATAATTTCTTTCTTATATTTTTCTCAAGTTTTTTTTATCACCCCTTGTAATAATCTTCTATGTTATTTTTTTTTAAAAAAATTAAAACATAGATAGTTATTAATTTTTTTTTTTTGCTCACAAAAAATATGATATTTATTAATTTTAATTAAAACTTAACTCAAGTTTTGGAGTAACTACTTCTGAACCAACAAAAATTTATTAAAAAATACCCAGTTTCAAAATTAAAAAAAAAACTAGTCATCAATTTTTAATGCCATAAATATAAGAATAAATACAATGGTAAATTAATATCAAAATTTTAAGATCTTTAAAAGATGCAAACCTTCTATCTCCCACAAACAATTTGTCTTACATATAATATGCCATTTCATCAAGTGTACTTATAAAATGAAATCTCATATGCAATACTATAGTACTGTTTAAATGTGATAGTAGTATTTATTTAACTTATACATTAAAATTTCAATTATTTTAAAATTACAAAAGCTTTTAATCTTTCATAGAATGTATGTGTGTGGTAAGTATACTTCCCACCAACTTTATTCATTTTCAAAAGTTGATGATAAGCTGTTTTCCCATCTATAATTTTTCTTGCTATCACTTTGGATAGCACCACAACTGTTTTTTTAATTTTCAAGATGTAAACATAAAGGATGACCTAAAATTCTGAAATAGCCCTATAACGAATTAAACTATTATTAATTTTTAAAAATTCAACTAGACAATTTCAATATAGAAAATTTGAGCTACTTACTGCATGCTAATTTGTTAATATACAAATAAGAAAATTTTACAGTTTTCATTCCAGTTCAAGCAAATAGGCTAACTACATCCTATAGCAGAATTAAAATAGAAAAGAATGTTATAACAGAATAGTCAGCATTCATTTTATGTACCTTCAAGATCAGGGTGCATTAAAGGAAAGTAGCTAGGAATATGTTCTGGGCGCGTCAAAAGTTCACGGCTATCTGGTTTTGGATGTTGTAAATTTGATGGATGCTTTACTGGAAAAGCTGCCATTTTATAAGGGGGTGGCACAGGTTCAACATTGTTTATATATTCCTCAATTTCTTGCAGATTAATGCCAAAGTCCTGAAAAGTGAGACCAAGGTCATCAAGATTTGGCTCTGTCCGATTATCTAAAATAGGAAAAGTTTTTCAAAAATCAGTAAGAAATTTTATTTAACAGACAGAGCAAGCATATAAAAGATTTTTATACATCTTAAAAATGAAGTCTAAAGTAATTCATTAAAAAATCTTTCATCAATGATGCAAAATCAATCTATCATTTCCATGGAAGGATATCAATTTGTAGTGTACAAAAAAAGTAAAATTTCAGATATTCCCCTCTATGGAGGAAAAATGTATTGCGTCCATCACAAAAATATTTGTTTGTTTTTGTTTCTTGTAAAAGCAGCCATTGTTATACATGAATTCAGAGCAATCATGCTTTATTTATTGATAGAAAAGGATAAAAGTAGGTCAATAATTATACTTTCTTTCATTTGACAAGTGTAATTACAGTTACAAATAAGAGGCAAGAAAAATCTACATATTAGAATTAAAAAGATCAAAACAAATAGGCAAAAAGATCCGAGATTCAAACAAAAATTTAAGATAAAATGCAAAGAAAGAGAAATTAAGATTTTGTTATTAAAAAGGAAGAAATAAAAAAATTTTCTCATGTAAAAGAAATAAAATTTTCTGCATTACATGCAAATGTAACTATTTATAAACCATACATTACATAATACATACTGTAAAATGCAGCATATAAGTGTATAATATGCAGTGTATAATGTGTACCTATACTTTAAAGCTACATTTTTAACTTTTAGGTATATTCTCTGTATAATGCGCACCCCTATTTTACAAACAAACCTGAAATGTACGTGTGTAATGCTCTTATGTTTTGAAGTCATTTATTCGAAATATTATCCCTGACTTTTGAAAAATAGTATATTTCTAGAACTACAAGTTCATTGGGTGTGCCATTTCTTTTAAATAAATAATATTCTGATCTATGTAGAAGTCAAATATTTTTTTTATTTTATCTCTCTTTTTATTAAGCTATAATTTTTATACCCAGCATAGAACGCACACCTCTAAATTTTGATCATATTTTTTTGTGTTGAAAGTGAGCACTATATGCCAGATTTTATGGTAAGCAATTCACTTAAAAAGTTGTGATCTTCAATACTTTTTTAAAGCCAAGTATATGAAAAGCATTAATTTTTTTTTCTATCCATGAAGAATTTACTTTTACAAGATACAAATATGTTTATTTTTTGAAAATTTACATTGATTAATAAGTAAAAAAATTATTCATAGACAAAAATGAAGAATACAAAATAATCTATCAAGCAATTTTGGTACACATAATTACTTAACATATTATTGTGTAACAATGGGAAAATAAACTATGAAAATTTTCCAATTTCTGTAACTGTGTCTCAATAATTATAATAAAGTATGATTTTCTGATTTAAAAATAAAGAGGATAGAACTGCTTTCAATCAAAATCTGGAAAGAAGATCCTCAAACATGAAAAACATTTCAACTGAGTTCACTATATTATTCAAAGAGCAGAGGGGGCAATATAGCCTAAGAAGTGGTGCAGAATGAAAAAAAGGGTTTTGAAAATAGATGCCAATAAAATGAAGGAGTGAGAGTTAAATTAATGCCCCAATATCAAGCAACATAAGGGCTATTGGCCACAGATCTCGTAATTTTGAACCTCGGCCAAGTATAGCAAGGACAACACCTAAGCTGGAACCCCCTGTTCAAACTACTACACCAAGCAAACTGGAGGATTTAAGAGTCTCAAAAGACTAAATGTGCATCAGCCTCCTCTGGATGGCAAAATGAAGACAAAAAAAAAAGGATTAAGTAATCTAGAATGAAAATATTTTATTAAAAAATTTTGCTCTTATTCCAAGGTAAATAGCAACAGATGCACCATCTGAATAAAAGCAAAATGATAACGAATTAATAAACAAT
>BMAO01033827.1:0-24171 GCA_019973975.1 Trichonephila clavata | reverse complement strand
TTCGAATTTTCGAAAAAAATATATCTTGTTCTTCATTTTTTTCTGAACATTTTGATACTAACCACGTGACAATACTCTAAAAACTTCGAAAGTTATTCAAAAAATTGCAAACAGCAATTTAGTCATAACAACTTTTAAATGGACAGATGCCACGCCCATTTATTTTTAAATTTATGCATACCTTTCATTTTTCTGTTTTTAATAAGCCTCATGAATATTTTAAGCGCTTGAGTTGATCAGAAGGAAGCCTGCAACTCAACACATTCATTCTGCCGTGTTTTGATTCTGTTGTGTTTACTTTAGTACACGTTTTTTTAAAACGCTTATCTAAATCGAATATATGTGTTGTTTTATTCTGAAAAAATCGTTGGGCAATCGCCCCAACAAAAGATTTAAATAGAAATAAATATTTAAAGGTAAGTGACTCACATTTTACAGATATGAAAGATACGAGGAAGTGTGCAGAATTGAAAAGTACAAGTAAGTGTTCCGAAATGAAAAATGCTTCTAGTAAAAAACTTTCAGGAATTCAGACTTCATTAAAGTGAAATCTTGTTAAGGTAAGTGAAAACTTCAAAGAATATCGTATTTTTATTTTTATTTCAACCTTTAGCTCTATTGTTTCAGTATCATGCTGTTTAAAATGTCATAAACCATTAACAATTAATGAAAAATCCACTTGTGGTTTATGTTCGAATTTTGAAATACATTGTAAAAACTGTGGAGTATTTGTACTTTTTCAAGCTGTGAAAACATTGGGAATAAAAATAATGCTCCAGAAATTAACAGAAAGATCTATTTTAGCAATGAGATGCATAGGTCAAGTTTAGAGTCATTAAAAACCTTTTGTTCTGTAATGAGTCTTCCTAATCCTGTGAACAAAAATCATATGATGTTATTAAATAATAAACTTTCACTTGTTATGAAGAAGTCGCCGAAGAAAGCATGAACAGGGCAGCTGTCGAAAGAAAATTCTTCGTTACCTGATACATTTACGGTAAGTGGTGATGGACCTGGAAGACGAGAGGACATTCATCGTTGATTGGAGTATGTACTCTAATGGGGCCGAAACAGGTAAGGTTTGGATAGGGAAGTGTTGTCCTCATTTTGCAAATGAAGCGACAGTTATAAAGGGGTAAGTTTGGTATCAAGTACAATAAATGGAAAAGAGCGCATAAGATTTCACGTAGAAAAATTATTTTGGCTCTGCTGGTAAAGATGAGGTTGACGGGATGTTGAGGATTTTTAATCGATCAGAAAAGCTTCACAACCTGAAATATTCGAACTACATAGGAGATGGCGACACAAAAACATTCAATGCCCTTTCTGAAAACAATCCATACGGCGATGCCATCTTATTCAGAAATAGAATGTGTAGGCCATGTGCAAAAGAGAATGGGTACAAGGCTTAGGAAGCTTAAATTAGTATATGGTAAGAGAAATTATCTGATGGTAAAACTATAGGCGGTAAGGTAGGTTAACTGATAGTTTAATTGATAAGCTTGCGCATTACTATGGTAATGCTATTCGATGCAATCTACTAGTGTAAAGGAAATGCGGAAAGCCATTTGGGCTGTTGGGGTCATTCTGCAGCACGATGATGAACCGATGCACTGATTTTGTCCTACAAATCCAAATACATAGTGTAAGTATAATGCCGCAATTAATAATAATTTACAAAATTATAAACACAAACCCTCAGTTGCGAAAGCTGTTCGAGATGTAATTAAGCCTGTATTTGCAGACTTATCTCATCTCGCACTCCTGAAGAAATGCTTAGGAGGTAAGACACAGAATCCTAATGAAAGTTTAATTCATTAATCTGGAAGTTTTGTTCGAAGATGATTGATTCTAGCCTTCAGATTGCAGAGATTGCTGCAAATCTAGCAACCAGCATTTTTAATGATGGAAATCAAATACTTATTACTATTTTAGAGAAATTTGGCTTAAAAATTAACAAAAATGTTTGTGTGTCCCTGGCTGAACGTGACAATCGTCGAATCTTTACGTCAAGAAAGAAGGAGCTCAACGTCATCGTTTGAAGCTTGGAGAGATAAAAAAATTAAAAAGAGTACAGAAATTGAGCTGTTTGAGCAACAGGAAGGCATATCCTATATCCTGGAGCATTTTAGCATGTAATTTTAAATTTATTTCTCAAATTCAATTTAAAACTTTAAAGCCTTTTTTCTCAGTTTGTGTTTTTTTCACTTACGCGCATTGCGTTTTCAAAAACTATCATACTTTGATGCATAAAACTTTTACAGAATTATAAACTCTATCATAATCTTTGAATCCTAGCTATTTATAGTATTAACATATTTGTTAATTTTTTGAAAATTTAAAAAAATGAGTTTTTTGAAAAAATTTTAAAAATTTACTTTTTTTATTTTTAAAAAATATTATTTTTATTCTTTTTATATCTAATCGCTACCATCTAATAAGGATATATTTGACTTTATAAATCAACTTATTGCTAGTAATTAGAATTATTATTCAGAAAATATCATGCGCGTCGTAAAACTTACTATTTGTTTCTTACAAAAATTTTTCTTATATTTATTGCTTATTATTTTTTAAATTATGATTATATTTTAGACATTTTATACTTTTTTGAAACTTATTCCTTTATAAAAAATGTGTAAAAGAATCAAATTATTTCCTTTTAACCTCAAAGAATTATTTCTAGTCGAAAATTGTTCATATTTTGTGCTCTCGAAACATTTTTAACACCCCTGAGACCCCTAAGTTTAATTATAAATACATTTTACAGTAATGATCATTTATAAGTGTATTGTATGAAAGTAAATGTGTATTTTATTTTACTGTGCCAGAATGTATTTTGTTTTTGCTTTCTTTCAGTAAATTAATAGTTTTTGTAAGTAATCTTTTGTTTTCGACTTTCTGATATGCTTACAGCCCCACTTAGGATTATAATCATCCCTCCCAATATATGACCCAAAGTTTGACAAACCTGATATATATGAGCTTTCTCTATCTTGTTGAAACCCCAGTTCACCCCTTGTGATGATTATTCACGCCAGAAAATTATTGTAACATCCCCCCTCCCTGTTTTTATAAAAAAGTGTTTTGTTTACTAGATGTATGAACCCTTTGAAGCGATGGATAGTGCTATAACCAGCTCTGAACCAATTTATAATTGTAATTTATAGATTGTTAAAGTTTATTTGTGTTACCTGAAGTTGAGTGATTATTTGAAATAAAGTTATTGAATAAGAATATTTACCAATCGAACTTGCAAATACAAAAAAAAGCCTGATCATATGTCTTCCTAGCGACAGGATTTGATTTTTAGAAAGATACTGAGGTAAGCTCATATTATCTTATATTTATTGATTATTGATTTCTTGACCTGATCTGATTGTTTTATTAACAATAGTTTTATTAATAATAAATAAATAAGTTGAGTGAAATAATTAAATTTAAAAAATGACAAGTAATATAGAAACATTGAAAAGGAAGCGTGCGGGTTTGCTTACTCAGATCACTAAATTATTTAATAAAATTGGAACAGATCTTCTTGATGAACCAATATCATTCGAAGAAAATTTGATCTTCTAAGTATCTGTAAAGATCAATTAAACGAGAAATACGAAACTCTAAAGAAATTAAAGTCAGATTTACAAGATGGAATACCCGATACTGAATTTGAAAACGAAATCGAGAATTCAGAGATTTACAGTGAAAGAATAATTGAATCGCGGTATAAGATAACACAATTTCTGAATGAGTGAAATGTGATCATAACCACAGTACTTTATAACAAAGTGCTCTTTTAAAAAATGATTCTGGATCTTGTAATTTAAATTCTGAATGTTCCATGAAATTGCCTAAACTTACAACTCAAAAGTTTTATGGTGATAGTAGCACTAGGCTTGAATTTTGGGGTCAATTTTCTAATGCCTTTGACAACAATCCAAATTTAACTCAAATTGATAAATTTTTGTATTTAAAATCACTACTTGGAGCTAGTGCACATAATGTTGTAGCTGATTTTTCTCCTTCTGAAGAGAACTATAAAGCATCTGTTGAATTATTGAAAAAACGATTCGGGTGTCACTTTCTTGTTGTTATCGCTCATATGGCAAAATTTTTAAATTTAAGGTAAGTTAAAAAGGCATCTAATATTAAAGAGTGGCTAGAGCTTTATGTGTGATAGCTGGGAAATTCAAATAAGAAATTTAAATTTCTTGGTGTAATGGTGAGAGCTACGGACATTTACTTTTTCCGATTATATTAAATTGATACCTTCCGAAATTGTTCTCGACTTTAATCAGAAACGATTAGATTATGAAACAGTTACGATCAACAAATACACTCATGTCCATAAATTAAGGATACTCCAGAATCACAAAGAAATTGAACTCTAAAATAAAAATTTCACCTGTAGAATTATCACAAACATCTTGAAGAAGAATATGCAAATTACAGGAAACCACCAGATGGCGTGGATAGTACGTCACAATGACGAGAGTGTAAGAGAGGGGTATATAAGGAATGGTAGCAAAGAAGTAAAATTGTTCACAAGCTCTTTAAAAGCCTTCAGTGCAATAACCGCATAGTTATGCACAAAGGAAATATTTTAATGATTTTTTACGTGGTAGAATTATCAGACGACTGCAATGTGGACGTACCCAGCCAGAAGTATCCGAGGAACTTGGAATCGCCCAGAGTGTCATCTCCAGGTTTGGCAACGACTCCAAGATGATGGTAATGTGAGTAGATGTTACAGCACAGGTCACCCCCGAGTAACAGCGCCGAATGAGGACCGGTATTTGGCAGTTACTGCCAAACGAAACAGACGGAGCATAGCATCAGACATGTCTCGTCAGCTCTCTTCAGCTACCGGTACGACAGTTTCAAGGCAGACCGTGTACAGACGCTAAGGGCACATTGTTCTATAGGCTCGTAGGCCTGTCAGATGTGTTCCCCTTACCGCAACTCACTGTCACCTACGATTAACCTGGAGAAGAGAGCATACATTGTGGACACCACAACACTGGTCTTGTGTAATGTTTTCTGACGAGTCCAGGTTTAGTTTGCAGTCTGATTCTCGCCGGACTTTCATATGGAGAGCGCCAGATATCCGTTACCACCAAGAGAACACCATTGAACGACACCGTTACGGTGGTGCAGGATGGCTCATTTGGGGAGGAATTATTCTTGGTTCCAGAACTGACCTGCATGTGTTCAGAGTGTAACGATGACAGGCCACATCTATCGGGATGTCATTCTGGAACAACATGTACGTTTGTTTCGGGGCGCCATGGGTGCTGAATTTCTATTTATGGATGACAACTCCCGTCCTCACCGTGCAAACATTGTAGACTAATGCCTTCAATCACCCGTATGGATTGGCCAGCATACTCACCGGGCTTGAATCCTATAGAGAATGTGTGGGATATGCTTGGCCGACGAATTGCAGCCCGTCAACCCCCTCCCACCTGTCTAGTGGAACTTCGGAGAGAATTGCTTGATGAGTGGTGTAATATTCACCAAGATCAGATTGATAATTTATACTAAGCATGCTTGGGCGTTGTAAGGCCTTTATTGCATCGTCCGGGAGACATACACAGTATTAACCATCATACTAACCCTGTTATACTGCTTTTTGTAAGTAGGGTCTTTTTTAAAATTTGCTCCAGGGAGTAAAAATCGCAATTTTTATTAATTATGTCTAACATATAGCACCTTTTTTGCTCTTTATCCTTTGTTTAATAAATATACTTTACAAATAAGTCAAATTTGTTTTGCTTCTGTCTCTTTCTTTGCCTGAACTTCATTATCCTTAATTTATGGACATGAGTGTAATTAACTCAAAAAATATTTTTTAAATATTCCCCAAAATATTCCAATTCAGGCGAGGGACTCCAATTGCATCAGCATTAACAACAAATGTAAGGAATCATTTGTGTTTTGCGATAATTAAGAACTTGATTCAATATCATGTAAAATTCTGTCTGTTCCTCAAAAACGTGAGAAATTGCGTAAAGAAGGCCGCTGTTACGTATGTTTTAGAACATTTCACGTGGTATCAAAGTGTAAATTTCAAACAACTCCTTATAAAGTTTGTCACGGTTATTTCTATAGTACATCAATATGTTTAAATAAGTTGACGAATGTGTCCCCTCTGCCTAAAGAAAGTAATTCTGAAGCTACCCTTACTACTACTACTACTGCAGTATCGCACTGTAAAATAGATTAAAAAAAGATGTTTGTAATAAAGATGTCGTATTACAAACGATATATGTAAATGAGGAATTTGACCGCAACTCTCAACTTTCATTAATTTTGTTCGATTTAGGAAGTTAGAGAACTTTTGTTACTATAAATTAGTATCAAAATTGAAACCTCCAATTATTCGACAAGAAAATTTTTAAATATTTTCCTTATCAGCTAATAAGCCTCAAACTAAAACATTTGGCGTGACTAAATTGAGATTATGCAACTTAAAACATAAAACGCGTTTCATAGAATTCGAGGCACTGGTCAACGATGTCATTTCTAATGTAACCATTTCACTCCCTCGTTTGACCCAAGACCTTAAAACTAAACTCGCATCATATTACTTGCAAGATTTAGGGAGGGGGGGGGGGAGTCTCGCATCCCAGAAGTAAATATATTGTTGGGGGCGGCTTCTTTTACCAAGTTTCGTTTGACAGACCAGTGGAGAAAATGACAAACTCGCTCTTTTTATGTGCTTCGTTATTTGGGTATTCTCTTTACGGGATTTTTGAAGAGAGTGAAAACAAAATGAAAAATGCCGCTTTTGGTTTTTTTCGGTGGAATTAGACATGTAGAAGATAAAATTTCAGAATTAGACGGGGAAAGTTTAAACAAATTTGAAAATAATTTAGAGTTTGTAGATAAAAAATATGAAACAGGATTACTGTGGAAAGATAGAAAAAGAAATTGGAAAGTAATTTTAGGATTGCGAAAAGACATTTTGATTATTTAATTCGTAAGTTAAAAATAGATAGTGATTTATCTAAAAATTATAAAGAGATTGTATTAGAACAACAAATTAATGGGGTTGTTGAATAATGTTCAAATAAATTAATTGAAAAGGGCTATTTTATATGCCTCATAGACCGGTGTTAAGAGACGATAAATTAACAACAAGAGTTAGAATGGTATTTGATGCTTCATCAAATGAAAAATACTTATAAATTCATTAAATGACTGCTTACATCCGAGTTCAAATTTAAATCTGAATATTCTTGATATGATAATTAGTTTTAGAACATTCAATGTTGCATTTTGTGCTGATTTCGAGAAAGCGCTTTTACAAATTGGGATTAAAGAAGAGGATCGTAAGTATTTAAAACGTTTAGGGCTTAGCGATGAAAAGGACAATTTCAAATATTTAAGATTTACGCGTACTGCCTTTTGAGTTACCTGCAGCCCTTTTATCTTGGAGGCAACAATAAACAGCATATCCGAAAATATAGTGATCATCCAGAAGTAGTTAAAGATTTTAGATACTTCTTTGTTTGTAGATGATTTTATACCTGGTTCAAAATCAGATGAAAAAGCTTTTTATATAAAAATGACAGATTCAAATATTTTTAAAGAAGCTGGAATGCATTTGAGAAAATTTCATACAAATTCGAAACATCTTACATATGTGTGGGAGAAAAATAAATTATGTGACTCTCATAATTCAAATGATCCTTTAAAAATTTGGGGACTTTCATGGGATATAAATTCTTATGTTTTGCGATGATAGAAAATCTAATCCAACAAAAATATTACTGCTAAAAGGTATGTTAAAAATCTTAGATCCTATTGTATTTATAGCTCCTTTTTCTATTCGTATGAAAATATTGTTGCAGGAAACATGGCAAAAAGGTTTAGAATGGGATGATAATTTGGCCAAGGATCTAAAAGATGCATGGGAAAGTTGGTGTTTGGAAATCGAACATTTAAGTAAATTTCAGGTGCCCCGTAAATAATTTCCCCGGGGTATAGAATTTTCTGACGCTGCTTTTTTCTGTTGCTAATCCTACAGCTTAAGGGGCTGTCGCTTATTTCCGAAATGTTACAAGTGATAATAAAATTCTGACCAGTCTTGTTTGGGCAAAATGTAGAGTTTCCCTTATAAAACGTTTAACCGTACTTCGTTTCGAGCTCATGGGGGCTGTAATAGCTGCAAGGATGTATAAATATTTATGGAAATTATTTAACTCTCAGAACTTAAGTATCTATATGTGGTTAGATTCCATTTTTCATTGTATTGGATTAAAGGCTCAGCACTAAATTGGAAACCCTTTGTGGCAAATAGGATGACCGAAATTCAGTTTTTAACTGATCCAAAAATTTGGGATTATATTTCTGGAAAAGATAATCCTAGTGATTTGTGAACAAGAGAAAAGCTAAGTAATCTCGCAGAAAATAAGTTATGGTGTAATGGTCCAGAATGGTTGTCAATGTCAATGGAAACATGACTAAAACTTAAAAATATTGAATTTGATAAATTTTTGATCTTAGATGGAAAAAAGATCTACCTTGATTTCCGCACAGTTATGTTGTGCACCTAATAAAGTTCCAGAATCTTTGCTAAAATTAGAAAAATTTAGTAATCTTCAAAAAGTTTATAATATTACAGCACGGGTGCTAAGATTTCTTAATAATATTTAAAAAAAAATCTTAAAGTTTCAGGTGAGCTTACAGCTCAAGAAATTGAAATTGCAGAACTATATTAGATAAAAAAAAGACACAAATCTGTTTTTAACCGTGAAATTGATTTATTAAAAAGAGAAAAATCTATCGAAAAAGATTCAAAAGTATATATTCTGAATCCAAAATTAAATGAAAACGGTTTGTTAGTCGTATCTGGAAGAGTGCACAATTCACTGAATTTTCTCAAAGGGAAAAACATCCTTGGATACTTCCAAATGGAGAAAAATTTACTAATTTATTATTATATCAGTATGCTCATAAAAGGGTTTTACGCTTTGGAATTACTAGTACTTTAGCCCATCTTCGAGAAAAATACTTCATAATTAAAGGTAGAAAAAACATAAAAATGGTTCTAAGAAATTGCATCATTTGCAAAAAATTTGATGCTTCTCATGGAAAAGTAGAAATTGCACCTTTACCAAAGGATAGAATAGTTGAATCTCCCCCTTTCCTCACCTGTGAAATTGACTTTTTAGGTTCCATTTATATTAAAACAAAGACAGATTCATAAAAGGCTTACATTGTTTTATTCACTTGCGCTGTCACCAGAGATATCCATCTTAGGGTAGCCACGAATTTAAGCATCAAAACATTCCTTTTGGCCTTTAAAAGATTAATATCTCGCTGAGGAAAGTGTAAAACGATCTATAGTGATAATGCTAGAAAGCTTATTAAAGCTCAGCTTATTAAAGCTGATTATATTTTAAATGAGGTATGGAGTCGAATCTCCAAACATAAAGTTCAGCAAAATTTTATGGAAAATAAAATTATTTGGAAGTTTATTATTCCCAGAGCCAGTTGTCAGGGAGGCTTTTGGGAGTGATGGTGCTTTCTCTTAAAACACCATTGAAAAAAATCATTGGAAGATGTTGCCTTAATTACGAGGAGATACAAACTACGTTAATGGAAATTGAAGCCGTAACTAATAGTCATCTTTTGACTTTCTTATGAAGAAAATGAAGAACCACTTCCACTGACAACCTCCTATTTTCTGATTAGTAAACGTTTGAATTCCTTGCCGGACATTCTATCAACCAAAGATCTCGAGTCACAAATAAGAAAATTTTGACAAAGATGTTCAAATACAAAGAGAACGTTCTAAACCATTTATGAATACGTTCGCGGAAAGAATATCCGCTGGAGCTTCGATCCGCTAATTTTACAAGTACAATTGCTACACCTTCCAAATTTAATATCGGAGGTGTCGACCTACTTCATGATGCCAAAACATTTATGGAAATGCGGAATGATCAGAGAACTCTTTTACGGCAGAGACAGTAAAGTATGCGTTCGTGGGCTGTGCAGACTTCGTCTGGTGTTATTAAGCGACCTATTCAGTGACTCTACAAACTTGAACTGGATTTGAATTACTGAAATCTGTATATAGTTCATTCACCTGAACTATAAGAACATTCTTATATTTTTATATTTTGTAATTGCATTGTGTTCATGTCTAACCCAATATTATTGTTTATTTCTAGATTTGTATGTACAGTGAAAATTAATTCATTATATAGTGTATATTATAAGCATTTTTAATTCCTTATGTTTGTATTTTTTTTTTAAAAAATCATTTGATTTGATTGATGAACAGTAGTTTATCCGAGGGGAAGAGTGTTAAAACCCCAGTTCATCGAACCCTTGGCGAAGATTATTCACACCAAAAAATTATCGTAACCCTCCCCCCTAGTTTTTGTAAAAATGTGTTTTGTTTACTAGATGTATGAACCCCTTTGAAGCGAGTGGCTGGCGCTATAACCAGCTCTGAACCAATTTACAATTGGTAATTTATATATTATTAAAGTTTGTTTATTTTTGTTAACTTAAATTGAGTGATTATTTTAGATGAAATTATTGAATAAGAATATTTACCAATCGAACCTGACAAATTCCGAAAATAGTCTGATCTATATTCCGCATAGAAGTTATGTGAAGTGAATTAGTGCAAACAGATTGTGAATTTTTTCAATGCAATTATATATATTAAATAAATATAATAATAATAATTCACCTTATCTTCTACTTGAGGATTTTTTAATATGTAATGGTCCTAAATCATATAGGACTTCACTTATTAACCAATTTCTAGTTTACCAATTTCTAAGGGAATATAACCATAATATTTTCTCATCAAAACTAAAAAAATAGCTGTTTTAAATTAAGAAGTATGAAATCTAACATCACCCAAGTATCTGAGCCAGTCAGAAGAACCTTTAATGAAAATCATATTATATTAATAACTTCCGGTTCACCATTGGTATAAATAGAAAGACTTCTGTAAAGAACAGAGATTGCTTCTTGTGATTGTCATGTAAGCCGCGTTTGTAGGTGTCATGCTTCTTGTGTAGCTGTTTGTTTTAAAAGTGTGATCATCCCAATAAATGGGAATTAATATTTAACCAGCTTCCCGGCTTTTGCCGAACTGCGCTCGGACAGGTGAAACTCATCATTCTGACTCCTCCCGAGTGTAGTTCGAGCACTGTGAAAATTTGCACTGAGAAATTGGTAATTCTCAAATTATTTTACATATATTTCTTTATGGTTTCGAATAATTGAAAAATACCACTCGTTGGACTTTTCTGCACAAAAAAAGATGTCCTTATGCTGAACAAACCCTCCCTTCCACACTTGTCTGAAAGACACTTTGTTGATTACATTCCCCCAACAGATTAAAAAAATTATCCAACACAACAGTGTATTAAGAGAATAAGGTAAGAGGAGAAACAAGATTCTTCTGTTAGGATTCGATTTTAAGTTATGTGCAGTACCGTATTTTCGAATTTATCATAAATGATCAAAATTTGATTAATAATTTCATAATCGTTTTTGTTAAAAATGCAAAAGATGTGAATAAAATTTGTAATTCAAGATAACAGTTAAGTATTCTAAGCTTTATATTTATAATTAGTGCTAACTGACTCCAAAGTCTAATGATTTCTTCCATACAGAAAGCCAACTTTACAGGTAAATTACTCATTTATTGAAATCAATTTGCTTACATTAATGCTTTGGAAATTTTGAATGCGAATGCTATTATGTTTAAAAAGATAAGTATGGTTAAAAATATACATAAAAAAATGTACATTTTCCGATCCATAATCCAGAGAAATAAAATATAAAAATAACCAAGATTTCTCCTCAATTGCACCACAACAGCCACAAATAATATTTGAAAATCAAAATCTTATAGCTCCAGTCAAAGCATTATTCTTCATTATAGGCCTAAACAATAAGGGAAACTACTTTTGTGGCATTAAAGTTCTTTAATTTTTTAGTTTTGATTGCAATTTTACATTTAAAAGTATACGCATCTGATATAGATTCAAAGATAAATGAGACCAAAATTTAAATCTTTCAAACCATTAAGATAAAACGATTAAAGGAAATAAATAACTAATATTCCATTCATTATTGAGATTTCCATTTATTATTAATTGTTGATTCTCTTTTACTGTTTTATTCAAATATGTCATACATTAGCAACTTGCAACTCAGTAACATATAATCTTCATGAGGTTTTCTTTTCAAACTCTTCGATATCACATTTCTTTTCGTCGTTCAATTCTGTGAATAAATCCATTAGGCAATTCTGCAAAATTTAAAAAAAATATTGAAACTATATTGCAATAACATACATTATTTATAGATTATTGTTCTCGGAATGAAATGCATTAATTGCAATATTAAATCATTTGATTATCGGCATATTAAGTGGAGAGGTACTTTTAAAACTATCGAGAAATACAAACCATCTTTTAAAATTAAATTTGTCTTATGAAAGAAAAACAAATTTTATATATCTAAAAATAATATAGTTATAAACATTTATGTCTATGGTGTGCTTCGGTTTATTTTTGCATCTTCTTTATAAGAACATAATTATGTTTCTACCTTTTAAGAAATAGTAATTACTATTGCCAAATCGTTTTTATCTGTGTGTGTTTGAATGGGGCTTTTTTTAAAAAAAATTGTAATTGAATAGTTTTATACAACTAACGGCTCTTCATAAAAGTATATAAAAGAAAAAGATTTATAGTTATTTTCTTTAGAATTAGAATATTTAATAAAAAAAAAAACTCTCGAACATTAGTAGAATTTAAATATATTTTTTAATATACGTTGCAAGTAATACAAGAAGAAAATATGATTGTAAAGGCATAGAAAAATTGTAAAAACATAGAAAATATTTTTTAAAAAATGGTATGCAATGAGCTATAGGATATCCAAAAATGAATAATGAAACACTTAAAAGTGTTACATATATGAAAATAAATTATTTAACCCTATGCAGCATATATATACTAAGGGTGTCAAACTCAATGGCTGCTTTTGGTAAAAAAAAAATTTAATTTTAGGAGGGCCGCAAAATAAATAAATAAATAAAAATCTATATTTGTAGAAACGTAGATTTATTTTGAAAATTAGTCATATACAAAAAAAAACTAGAAAAATTTAATACTCGCGTTCCGACATTTGAAATCCCTTCTATGTTACTATCTTGCCTATTTCCGGAGAAATTTTGTTTGTAGTGAATCCTTTCAAAACTTACCAAAGTGAGCGCCATTAATACAGTTTTTAACAAGAGATTTATTTCCTTTCATAACTGAAAATAACTGTTCGCACCGATAACTTTGTGAAATAAAAAACATTTTTAGATATCTAGCAGATTATTTTATCTTTTACTTCACAGCACAAAAAAAATAATAATAATTCGAATTCCATTTTACTTGGAATACTTAATGTTCCTCAGCAAATTTTTTTTTATTTATCTTTAGTATTATTTTTGGCTTTGATTTGAGATACTGAATATAAAGGTCTAGAATAAATGTGCAATTGTTAGCCGAAAATTAAAAAAAAAAAACATTTTAATGAAATATAGCATTGTTTTTTTCTTTAACTTTTACTTGCCAAACAATAAGCGTAATATGAATTCAGAAATATAAACCTATATAACATATACGTCTTATTTTCCAAAAGCAAATTATTTTCTGTTATGTGCACCAATCCATGGAAGACTGTAGTTGAAGAACTGAGACCCATATTATTACGCTCTAAGTCAGCAATTTACGTCAATCAGTTTTTTACTGCTAAAAACTATTCACAGGATTTCTTATTAATCATCTATATTTTCATTTTTTCGTTAAACAACAAATTACTACTAATTATTTAACAGCTCAAAATTTATATATGTAATCAACTTTTCTTATAAAACATTAAGTTTCTATTTTTTAAAGTTATTGCATCATTTTTCATCCATCAAAAAGTCGGTAAAATATTTCTGACTAAATTTTAGGTATTATTTATACTTAAATACCATATTTATACCTAACTGTGGTATATTCATAATAAATGTACGTATTTCGTTTAACAATAGCACAAAAAAGAGCATAGTTAAGAAAAAGGTTAAGCGAATTCTACTTATTTTATTTTTATTGTACGTCGCTTGCTTGTGTTCTTACATATTATTGTGCACCAATATATTGACCGAACGAGGGGGAAATTTGTTGTGGGTCATGAGTTAGACACCCATGAGTAAACAATAACCGCTCTATGAGTTTCCAAATGAAACCTTGGGGTCCCCTTGACTAATGAAGGATTCGTAATAAATTAAAATTAATTTAGGAATGTATGACAATTTTCAAGTTTTTCAAGAAAGTAGAATATTTTTTATCCATTTCCATTATTTTAAAAGATAAATTCAATTAGTTTTGATTGCACATGTTATTTTAGACAGATACTAAAATTTCTTGCAAGGACAATTTTTGTATTCTTTATTAGTTCCATCAAAATATTTAAATATAACTTCCAGGTTCTAAGTTTCTCTGTGATGGTTTTTTTATGGATTTTATATTTAAAATTCTTTTTCTATTTTTCATTATTATGTTCACCATTAAGATTTTGTATTTTAATATTTTATTATAATCATTTGCATGTCTTGTTTTTCTTAAGTATTTGTTTTTATGTATTATAAACATGTATTTTTTTAATTTGAATAGGAGTACAAAATCCTATTTCAAAATATCAGCATCAGTGGCGAATATAAAAAAAAAACATTTTAAAATAAGATTAAATTATGTTTTAAAGTAACGTATTAACGTTTTAAAATAATATTCTTCTAGCTAATTTTGAAGAATCCTATAGAGAAGAATCGATTGGATTTTTTCACAAGCAAGCCTTGCAATATCAGCTCTTAAAACATACAGGGTGATTCTAAAATAGTGGGGACAAAATCTGAGGGGTGGTAAAGCTCTCTAATTCAAACAATTTTGGGACTTAAGTGTTCCGTTGTGTGGAACGAAGAGGGAAAATAACATATTAACGTAAACATAAAAAGTTCATAAGCAGCCTGCTTAATGAGTGATTCTATTGATACAATGTTAAAACAGTTTTAGAAAGTTTATCCACCAATGCATGCTTGGAGGCCTACATGAAGTGATTAGCTTAGTGAATATTGGCGATAAGTGAAGATAAAAAAGTGTTGTACCAGTGTCACTAACAAAATTGGCATTTGCACTTGATATTTCGGTCGTTATGGGTGGTTTTACTAATAGCGACAAGGTAGACATGCATCTAATGCACGGTGTTAACAGTAAAGCAGCTCTACGGCTGTACAAGAAACACTTTCCAAATAGACACATGCCAAACCACAAAATGTTTCAGCGATATTATCAACAGAGGGGGAAAATGGTTCATTTTTAGCCAATACTAAAGGAAGGGGTAGATCGAAAACTGTACAACAAACACACCTGGAAGAAGTCATCTTGTTATCTTGGACCATGTGGACGAAACACCCAGCACAAGTACAAGGGATGTACAATGTCATCTGCATATCAGCCAATCAACTGTTTGGAGAATTTTACTGTTGGAATATTGGTGGAAACAATTTCTTAAGATTTGTGAACATTTTCTGTATGGAATCACTCGCAAACTATGCTGCTAATAAACATTTTATGTTTTCATTAATGTGTACTTTTTTCTGTTACTGCCTCAATGCTGCACTTCCGCCCATATATTCATATACAAAAATTATTGGTTTTAGTAAGCTCTAACACCCCTCTCAAAGATTTTCCATCATTTTAAAATCTGTATAAGGATGATGTTGCTTAATTGTGAAGTTGAGTATGAAAAAGTACAATTTAATCCTCTGTCAGGAAAAATCGAAAAACACAATAAAATTTGTGCAGTGCGTTTTTTTATTTTTTTTCCCTATTCTCAAACGTAAATCACCATTAAATAAAAAAATGGAGATTATATTCGTACAGCGTAAGTATTTGAATAATTATAACAGTTATTCAATACAACCACCATAAATAATAAATTCTCATATTAGCTAGTCTTAAAAATTATGTAATGTTACTTACCAAAAAGCCTGAAAAGTGGTCACAAACTTTTGAAGTGTATCTTCGTTCACAACCCATCTAAAAATTATATCAAACAAATGCTACATGAGTACAAAGTAAAATAGCAACATATAATTCTAGCAAATGAAAGCTTTAGAAAGTCAGAAATTTAAACTTACTGAAGCAATTTCCACAACTCCTCTGCTTATTGATTGAAACACCTTTTTCTAAAATATAAGTGCGATTATTTTGAATAAAAAGTAATTTCTTTTGAAGTGTAACAATTATCGAATTAGGAATATTAAAATAATCAATAGTAAACATTAGATAAAGTAAACATTGATAAAATAATTATCAATTATTTAAAAATAAAAAGCATTGGCGCAAAAAAGCATAACAAGAAAAAATTCAAAACTAGACAAAAATACTTTTTAAAAAATTTAAATTTTAATCTTGCGTAAGTATGCAGAAAAAAATTAAAACCAAAAATATAATATTTTATTATAAAAAGCCGAAAATATAAAATATGTAGAGAAACATGAATGGAAACAAAATTGCCAGAAATCATGAATTTATTAATAATTTTTTATATAAATTCAATACATAATAAACTCTTTTTAAATTAAAGCTATATTTCCATCATTGTTAACGAATAGATTGTTATGATGATGTAAATAATTAAAAGCTGTGTTTCTATAAATAGAAAGAGACAGATCTAAATACCAGTACGTCGCCTTAATTTATGTATATATATATATATATATATATATATATATATATATACAGGGTGGTCATAATTAAACTGCAAGTGTTCAAGGGGTGCTGGAGAGAAAATCACTATGAATATTCCAGTGAAAATTAGTATCTACACGTTTCAGAACATACGCAAGTCAAATATGCAAAGAAAAAAAATCGCCATTTTCACCCGATAGATGGCGCTGTACTGTGTTTCAATGCTTATCGACGGTATATATGCAAATTTTAAGCTCATCGAACAGTATAAAAATAAGACCACATTGAGTAATGGTCAATCATGACTCTGAATAAGAAGGAACGTGCATTGTTAATGAAGATATTCTGTCAGTATGATAGCAATTATTCAGCTACCCTAAAGAATACCGCGTATGAAACGATTAAGAAGAGGTCCAATACGTGTGTCAATGGATTGAAAAATATGATTTCTAAATTTAAAGGAACAGGAGAACTGGGCATTATTCCAAGCACAAGAGGGTGGCTCGCGTCTCGTAAACCCGGAATAGCACAACAAATTGATGACGCTATTGCTGCTACGAGTAGCAGTTCAGGAGACAGTATCCTGCAACAAGTGAGCGCAAGAAGTGTGGCTCGGACATTATCTTTTTCATGGCCAACTGTGCATAAAGTGCCTTATTCTTTGGCGTTATCCGTACAAAATTAAAATGCTTCAAGCATGTGATTGCATCTAGTGTTTCGCATATTGAGCACATCTTATGAAAATTTCATTCAATAAATAATGGTTTAATTGCTTTCCAAAGAGTCTTTAGGGATTGTTTAATTTTTGACCTTAATTTATGTTAATTTTTGATTACATGATACTGTAAAAAATTCTGTACTGTAGCGAATTGTATAGAATTTTGATAAAATGAAAGTGATGTTTTATATTGTTTATATGCCTCTTAGAATGTCATTATGCACTGTATATCGGTTTTGGAAGTTGTATATGTCACCGTTGAGCGTTGAAATATGGTACAGTGCCATCGACCGGGCGAAAATGGCGATTTTTTTCTTAGCGTATTTGATTTGCGCATATTCTGGAACGTGTAGATACCAAATTTCACTGGAATGTTCCCAGTGGTTTTCTCTCCAGCACCCCTTAAACACTTGCAGTTCAATTATGGCCAACCTGTGTGTGTGTGTGTGTGTGTGTGTGTGTGGTGTGTGGTGTGGTGTGTGTGTGGTGTGTGTGTGTGTGTGTGTGTGTGTGTGTGTGTGTGTGTGTGTGTGTGTGTGTGTGTGTGTGTGTGTGTGTGTGTGTGTGTGTGTGTGTGTGTGTGTGTGTGTGTGTGTGTGTGTGTGTGTGTATATATAATCCACAATAATAATAATGAACACAAATAGTTTTAAAGCTAAGTATAACTTGACTGATTAGTAAGAAATATTAGTCACAGTAATGTAATGGCAAGCGCTTGTCCATAAGAACAAAGAATGCAGGTTAAGGAATGTTTCTTGGCCAGTTAACCTTCACCTGTAATTTGCCTATGCTAATAAACTATAGCAACGTTTCTCAAACTGTGGGGCGCACCCCCCGTAGGGGGGTGATAACCTTACAAGAGAGGCGAGAGCATATTGAAATGTCAAAAATAAAAGATTTAAAATTATTGTTTATTTATTGAAAGAAAGCAAAACAAAATACCTTCTGACACTACAAAATAATACACAAAACAAGCATTTTTACATTCACATAATATACTTATTAATGCAACACTAGTGCACAATGTATTTGATAGTTAAATTTGTAGCAACAAGTGCTTACGGAAGAAGGAAAGTAGATGAGCATGGGTATGCTATTCTTCTTTCAAATAGAACTTCGTTGGGAGTAGTGTATTTAGTTCTATTTGTCAGAGAAATAATTTTTGTCTATATTTTTAAGTTCAAATTAGTATTCTTTTATCATGTTGCATCTGGCAATGAAAGAATCCGATGATGGATTAAATGAATTGCTTCAGAACTGTAAAACCAGTTAGTAGAAATCTAGCGGTATAAATGATAATGTTTATTCATTTGATTTATTAGTACTGTTTACATATTGACTAAGAGATTACCTAGGAAAATACCGTATAATTCAGTTTTAACTATTTAATTGATTTCACTATTCTATTAACAAAATTATTTTTTCCTTGGTGTTATTTTGCAATTCACTGAAAATTAACCTATTAGAAGTTTCTTTATCCTCCAATATCTATGGGTTTTTTTTAATTTACCCGCGTGAAGAACGAGTATACCAGCTAGTGTAATATAAGAACGGAGTGAGCTGCGGAATCTTAAGATGTTTAATATTTTCACCTTTTGATATGGATATAATTTTATTTCATTTATAATATATTTATCATAATTAATAATTCTTTACAATAGAAACCATAATTAACACCAAATATTATCAATAGATAACATTTACAATGATATAATGTACTTAAATATCTAACAGTGGTGCGCAATGTGTTTGATAATTAAATTATAAATGTTAAATTAAAAACATATTCAATACATCGTTATTGTATGGGAGGGGGAGGGGGTGCGATGAAAATTATTACTAAAACTTGGCCACAAACGTTTAATGTTTGAGAGCACTGGGCTATAGGGAAAGGAGAAAGTACTATAGTTATGTCATTATTAGAAGTTAAAATACACTAATGCTATGATTAACAAAATATAACAGGAAAAACGATACAAACCACTTACTTAAGAAAAGTCAGTAGACTAAAACTCTTCAGATTATCGATTTTAAAATTTTGATATATCTAAAATCTACAATTCATGGCCTTTCCAATGATATAACATATTTGCTATTTTATGAATGAGAAGTATGTCAAAAGGACATTTAAAAAATAAACAATTGGCATACCACTCCCACTTTGGCAGGTAAAATAAACAACACCGACCTTTTTTTTAAACCTGGGAAGCACTTTCAAAGCCTCAAATGGTTTTATTTATTCATGCGCAATTAACAATAGACTAGCTGAAATTATAGCTGCGAAGTATGTTTCTTTTTTTTTTCTTTAGTTCGAGGTTTGCTTATATTTTGTAGAATTTAATGAAAATATTTGCTAATTGAAACAAAAATAATGCAAAGAATTAATGAACAAAAGAAAAGAAAATTAACAATTTTAATGCGAGTTTTCTTCTTTCAAGAAACAATATATGCATTGAACCGTTTTCACTTCATATTTATGATGTGGATAGTTCTTTATGTGCTGGTAATACATTAAAATTAAAAATGCATTCAAAATAGGCAGTAGAACCTTGTGAAAAAGCTGTAAATGCCATGAAATGTCTTGATATGGAGAGTCTAATGAAGATAACACTGGTCAACAGGATTTTTGTCTCATGGGTACCAATAGATGTACTTAATTCCGTTTTTTATCGTGTTTTCAAATATGTATTCAAAATTCCTCCATCACCCACAGTTTTTTTTTAATTTTAATTTCAATTAATGTATTTACATATTTTTTTAATAAACGACAATTTGTCGATTGTAAAATAAAAACTCTTAGAGTATTGTAAATGTGATGGAACCACATGAGCTAACTCAAATGGTATCATTGCTACTGTTGTGCAAGTTCAGACACTTACAGACACTTTGGTACCAGACACAACAGACAGGCACAGACATGGTCTAGACTAGCATGCATTCATTAGAACGATGTCAGTTGTGAGATAGTAGTGAACCAATAAACACGTAATTGTGAGTGCTTTGTGTCTGTATTGTTTATGTTACGTATTTACAAATTTATTTCTTTTAATTTGTTCTTAGTTACAAAATGCATAGAGCTTGTATAAATCATCATAACAACTTTTGTTATATATGTTGTGAAGTGACGCTCAAGTCCTAAAGGCGAAATCTTACTCCATTAGTAAAAAAGTGTTATGAACTTTATTTTGGGTGTAAGGTGGGGAACCAAACAAGGACCTGGGCCCTACATATCTGTTGTTTATCTTGTAGTAGGCTTCTCACTGCATGGAAGAATGGCACACGCCACACGCCATTTGCTATCCCTGTGATTTGGAGGGAACCCGAAGATCACTCCTCTGACTATTATTTCTGCTTAACAAACATTAAAGGGATTACGTTAAAATCAAAACATAAAGTGGTGTGCCCTGACTTACAATCTGCAATAAGACTAGTTCCACACAGCGAAGAATTGCCCATACCAAAGTCTCCAGATCATGTGACGTTAGATGAAAAGAGCTGAGATTCCGATAGAAGTAAGGAAGAAGAAGAAACAATTTGTGGTGATACAACTTTTGAACCAAGCTGTTCACCTGCGCCTCATTTATTGACTCAAGAAGATCTTAACGATCTCTTAAGAGATTTAAAGTTATCCAAAATAAATTATAGTTTGAAAAAAACTAAAAAACACGCTGTTATACTGAATCGAACTAAAAAGTAAAAAAATAATTCTTAATAAAGAATAAAATGATTAACGAGAAAATGAATGTCATTGTGGTAAAAGTGTGGGGTGCTTTGTATTACATTTTTACACTAATTCAGCTTTTCGGAATAGAAGTTAGAAATTATAACAATTGATACATTTATAGAACATCCCACGCTTTTACCCCAATGACATTCATTTTCTCGTTAATCATTTTATTCTTTAGTAAAAATTATTTTTTTACTTTTTAGTTCAATTCATTATAAAAGCGTGTTTTTTAGTTTTTTTTTTCAAACTATAGTTTATTTTTCATTTTTTAATTCGAACTACAATAAAAGCGTGTTTTTCAGTTTTTTAAACTATCATTTATTCATTTTTGAATTTATCCTTGAGTTTGATATTTGAAGCTGGAATTACGTGGCTGTGGAATTAGTCTTTCTCTTCAATGGATATTAATTAACGGGTCTGAAATGTTTTTATTCTCTCTGTTTACGAGGCCTCGGATCGTTATATTAGATTCCGTCTCCTTTGAAGAGGTCAAACAAATAAAAGTGTATAAAGAAGAAAAAGTTCGAATTACAAAATTTTTTAATGTATCATGTTTTTTTACGGATTAAATATTATAAAATTCCTCCTTTTTGTTTTCTTTTTTCACATGTCCATGCATTGTCATCCACTTCCGAGCTATAGTCCGAATTTCAAGTCTCTAGCTCCTCGGAAAGTCACACAGTTTAAAATCAATTACAAAATTCCACCCGGATAGACATTAAAGAAAGCTAGTTATTAAAAACATGGTAATATTAAGTGTCCATCGTTTTTTCACCTTTTAAACGTATTCCTTTCATGTTAATTCGTATCATCATTTCTAAGCGTATTGCTTTATAAAAATAAAAAATATTTAGCAGTTATAACACAAATTTTTTTTCCCCACATGCTCGAGCCTTTTTTTATTTTCATTTTCAGAAAAATGTTTATATTATGGTTAGAAATTGCTAACACACACCCACCCTCCACTTTCTCAGATACAGAACACAAATTTGTTTGTTTTATTTCTTTTAACCGCAAGTGTATTTTATACTTGCATATATAATTAGAGTTAAATTTAAAACACTTTAGTGTTACACCTTATTCTTTTAGTCGCCAAATCCGGAAATGATGTAGGAAATTTGTCGCCATGTCTGAAAATGGTACATGGAACTGGTCGCCAAATTTAAAAATGATATAGGCAATAAGTCACCAAATCTGATTATCCTTATTCTTGACGATCCTGAAAAGGACAATGGAACAAAATTAGGAAATTATTGTATTGTCATCGGTCCTTGACAAGTGTGCGAAATTTCGAATGAATCCGATCTTTTTAAGTGGGTAAAAATCGAGCTCTAAGATTCCGTTACATGCAAGTGAAACTTATAAAAGCGTGTTAAAAACAGTCTGAAATGCTTGGTTCCCGGCTAAGAGGATGGAATCTTCTTCAAAAGAATGCAAAGATATGTACTTATCGTAGTCGTCATTCTCAATGTAAAGACTATTTTTCTGAAGAAAATGGCTTAGTGTTTTGTAGTGACACTTCTTCTCTTATGGGGGGGGGGACATTTGGTATTGAACATAACCCCATAGAATGGCGCTTGTTCATTGATTCGTCCAAAGCAAGTTTAAAAGCAGTGCTTCTGCATAACGGAAATAAATTCCCATCAAAAATAAATACAGCTTCATTTTGGCCTGATTTAGAAATCATTCGTCCATTTTAGAGAATATTAGAAATTTAAAATTTTTAGAAACTTTGTTTACATATGAACATACAAAACCATAATAAAAACTTTAGAAATGTCGTATAATCATGTATTCTCTAAATGCAATCACAAATTCATACCAAAAACCATATTTATACTGTTTTACATTATATTTATGATGCTTTATGGTCAACTTTGATGTTTGTAATGCATCAAAGCTAAAAATTCTTCAAAGATTGATATAGAGTTTGAGAAAATTAATCTAAATGCTACAAAATTCTGAACCGTCAACAATTTAATAAAGTAGAATACACATATGCTATAATTAATAATTTTTGTGAAGAAATGGCATTTTATATTAAAAATGCAATTTTCTCAAAATGATGTTTCTTAAATTGTGTGTATATTTTTCTCAAAATCTACTGTAGGAATGTACATGCAGTTTTTCTCTCATATTACTGATATGTAACTATATATACTGAAGTGAGATTTTTGAGATATTCCCAAATAATTTGCAAGACACCAAATATCGTAACAAAAAATGGCTATTTTAAGAAAATGCATTGTCATACATTTACGTTGCATGTTCTTAGAAAAACTAAACAATATATTTGAAAAATCTCACTTCAGTATAAATGTAAAAGTATAATTATCATGCAGACAAAATTTGAAGTTTTTATATTAAACAGTTTCCGAGAAAAAGCACATAAAAAAGCTCAATTTAACATTTTCGGTATTCGAGTGTCAAATCTTTTTTAACATAAAACTTAAAATATTACTTTGAAATACTCTCTCTCTCTCGTGTGTGTGTGTGTGTGTGTGTGGTGTGTGTGCGTGTGTGTGTGTGGTGTGGTGTGTGTGGTGTGTGTGTGTGTGTGTGTGTGTGTGTTGTGTGTGTGTGTGTGTGTGTGTGTGTGTGTGTGTGTGTGTGTGTGTGTGTGTGTGGTGTGTGTGTGTGTGTGTGTGTGTTGTGTGTGTGGTGTGAAATGTATTTCAATTTTTTTGATTTTCTAATCTTTATATAATTGTTTATATTTTTAAAAATACCATTTTTAGTAACGATGTTATTCTAAATTATTTTAAGAAGAATAATTATTCAGTAAATGTATAATTTATTCATTATCGAATGAGATAGAAATTATTAAATTTTTTTATCATGTAGAAAAATCAATCTCTGAATATATAAGCACGAAGTATAATTTATAAATACTTATCCTAAGAATCCAGAGAACTGTTTGAACGTTGAGTGGATAGACAGTATTTAAAAGCGTT